>JAOEGS010002926.1:0-15704 GCA_025447755.1 Corythornis vintsioides | reverse complement strand
CCCCTCAGTCTCCTCCAGGCTCAAGAGCCCCAGCTCTCTCAGCCTCTCCTCAGCAGGGAGATCTCCACTCCCTTCAGTATCTTGGTAGAATCATCTTGGTAGGAATCAGTTTCCTGTTTCACAAAAAGCACTTGCCTTAACCCTACAGCTTCACCTTTACTGCACCTTCACCTTACCATAGATGTCACCAAGTGCAGAACTGGTTTTAAGGCAAGTTTGTTAGTGATCACGAGCTACCAATGCCTGTGTGTGAGTGGCAGCAGTTATGTTTGAGTGAAGTGCTGGTGGACACAGCAAGACAGCAGTTAACACAGAAATCCTGTCTGAACAGGGCTGCTGGACCTGCCTGAGCCAGCTCTGCTCTAAGATCAGAACACACCTCTCTTGGCAGTGCAGCCACAGGGTGCTGCCAACCCCCAACCCACCCTGCAGTCCTCAGACCACTTTGGAGAAAAGCCAGTGTTTCTATTTCTTCAGGAATAGGTGCAACAGGCTGCCCCTGAGCAGGGGACTGGAGTTGTTTGCACTGGAGTCACACACTGGCCACCCACCAGGCAGGTCTCCTACCTGCTGCTCCACACCAGGGCACACCCTGTGTGCAGGACAGGCACCTGTCAGAGCCCTGATTTGTGATCCCTCTGACAGGGAGGGCTGGAGCCCCTGTTTACAGCCCAGTGTGTGTTCCAGCTGCTGCTGCTGGCAGCTCTCTCTTCACCCATCTGCATCAAAGACTGCACAAACACCAACACCAGAGTCTCACAAGTCAGTCAGCTGGGTGCTGCAGTGAAGGTGTGCCCAAGATGCCCCTTAACGTTTATCTCACCATGACTGGCATCAGCTTATCAGGGACAAGGGAAGTACCAACCACAGCAGTGGCACCAGAGGACAAGGTGACTAAGTTTTGCACAGGCAGGACAAAGTTGTAGCTCTTGGTGGACCAAATGCAAACCAGCTTTTTCTTACAACCTCCTCAGATACACAGACTACTTCAAGATCTAGATACACAACCTCGTGGCACCTGACAAAGGGTTTCAAGTTTAGGATTTAAAGAAATCCTTCATGCTTCTTAATGGCATCGTTTTAAGGTGAGAACAACTCACCCTGCACAAAGAGCCAGCATGAGGGTTTTGCTCAGCAAGAAACTGTGGTGCCTGAGGTGTGGGGAGTCACTGCCCAGGCTGAAGGGAATGCAGCAGAAGTCAAAGTTTCCTGCAGCATTATTTTGCTGGTGACTCCTAATTGTCCAAGTTTTCCAGTGAATGAGACAACAATTGCCACGTTGGCCTGTTCACTTTGAAAGGAATGTAACCTAGGCCTGGTTGTTTTCTTTCCACATGCATCTCTATCTGGTAGGGATATATTTATCACCAAGAGGTATTTCTCTTCCTCTTCCCCCCACTGAACAGCTCTTGACTTTGTGTGGCCCCTCGGTGCCAGTATAGTGTCTGTGCTTTTTGTTAGCCTCTGCTTTAAAGTATGACATGTTTATGCAAGAGGCACTGATGGCTAACACAGGCTTGGGCTCAGTAGGGCACTGGGCTGGTGTCACAGAGGAATGCTCTCCCCTGATTTATGAGCACATGAAGTTATTCAGGTGGAGTGGCAGGAGCACCAGCATCCAGATCAAATGTGTTTTCAGTTCAGAGATCAGGCTGAACGCTGCCAGTCGCCACAGGGATGTGGCAGTGGAAAATAAGCTCTCTAGTTTGAAAAAGAAAGTAGCCTAAAGACAAGCTGCTGTCCTCCTCCTTAACCCTTACTCACCAAAATCTTGCCCTGTTCTTAGGGACCCCACTCTGCATTTTGAGGATGGCATGTGTGCAGGTTCAGATGCTTCAGCTAGGCTGCAAATCTGACCTATTAAACTGTTCTTTTCCTCAGAGAAACCCAATTCCCCTCGTTTTCCTTCAGAGTGTGAATAGCTTTGCAGCTTGTTCACATCTGCAGTTTACACCTTGGACTAAAACATGTTCAGCTCTGGTTTTCCATATGCTGTTATCTCATCCTCTGAGATCATCGACTGGCAACACAACTCAGTAAATCAGTTCTCGTATAGATTCAATAGATTTAATTCTATGCTGAATGAAAATACCTCCTGTGAAGTCACAGGAGTGCAAGCCCTTCACAGCTTTCTAAGGAGGGAAGAAAAGCAGGAAAACAAGCTGTCCTCAGCACTTCTCATGCTACAACTCCTGGAGTTGCATAAGTGAAGCCATTCAGGATACTACCTGTTTCTAGGATATCTATATATCTATATATAAATAAATAAAACTACTTTATTCCTACAAGTCTGTTTAATAAAAAAGTGAGCTTCATGGTGCTGTTCTCAGAGAGCATGATTTCCAGTTAGGAGTCACTCATCTCTCCAGTGATAAATCACATCATGAGGAATTCTGCTAGCTTCTGATGGCTTTACCAGCTCAGAAATCCTACATAAAGTTGCTCCTCTTTTTCTAAGCAATAAGTTCAAGGGTGATGCTTCTGCTAGTTGAGCTCAGGATGTTGCACTAAAGATAAGGCAACTGGCTGAAAACTATCTGTATGGGCAAATCTAACTGTAGAAGAGGCCAGAGAAAAGCAAATGTCCATACAAATCACCCATTAGGCTGAGTAACCAGAGAGTCCATGTACAATATTACATGGATGTTTCCATTTATTCCTAATGATTAATGGGTATGCAAAATTACTGGGTTTTAAAACTCAACTGTTCCCAAACTTGAGTTTCATGCAATTGAATGCTCCTTTTTTAGAAAGCATTTGTTAAGTAGTGATACACTATAGTCCCCAGAATCCTGTAGGATACACTTAGTCTGTGTGGCACATCAGACAGCAGCCACCACCACAGTGTCCTGGGCCACCAGGGATTTCCTTGCTAAACAATCTCAGGGTATTATCCAGGTTACCTCAGAGCAGCATTTCAGCAGATCTAGAAGCTGACTGATCTGGAGGTGCATGGTGAGCCAGTCACTCTTCCACTGACATTCACCAGAGGGTGCTTGTGTGGCACAAGCCTGGCTCCAGAGTCCATTTGGGTCCAGGCTGTGGGAAAAGAAATAATTTTTTCCTTTTTTCTTCTACTTGAAATGCTTTTAGCTCCTTTCAGATTTGTCATAACAACGTTACACTTAAGGAATAATCTAAAGCTGGCTTAGACCCATGTTCAGTGCAGACTGCTGGAAATGCCTTTCTTAATTTGATATGCTACACTGATGGACTGCACCTTTCTGTATCTGTTTCACTCCCTCATGGCAGAGGGAATTCAAAGGTATTCCACAAAGTAACAGCAAGCCCCAAGCAAAGCAGCAAAACCCACAAAGCTGGATGGACAATGAACATCTTGTAGACAAAGCTAATTAATTGTTCGATATCCATCATCATTCTGCCATTACCAAGTTCTTTCCCCTTCCTCTCAAGGGCTTTTTTCCCTCACTCTATACCATTTCTGACTTCTTTCCACTGATGGTTGAAGCTCTAAGGCTCTTACATGAACCTAGGCTTCTACTCCGGGCCTTCTGCCATCATTTCCATGCATGTTTGTCTGAACCTCTCACTGTTTTCAAGCAAAGGGTTTGTACCTTGTGTTTAGTCCTGAAGATCTGAACTGAACACACATCCTCAGTACCTTTTGGCCATGGCTCTGCAGATGTTTGCTGCTCCTGCTCCACTCTCTGAGACCTGAAGTCAGCAGAGACAGGAGCGAGGTGCTGTAAGTACCTCCTCCCAGGATCTTCTCCCTGCTACAGGAGGGGTGATGAGGCAGGGAGCAGAGCTGAGGCTCCCTCATGCCCCTCTGCACACCCGCAGAGGCACAGCACTAGCTGGCAGCTGGCACTGTCTGTCTCCCAGCAGCAGGGCATTAATAACCATTAACAAAATGCTATACACTTCCAACATTATGTCAGTCCTATTAACCTCTGTCATTCCTGCATCAGCACTGGTGAATGACTGGGGTTTTTTTCCTTTTTTTCCTTAAAACTTAACTCAGAAATATTCCATAGTGTTACAACCACCACCAGTGGCTACTTAGAATAGCTCTCGTTTCCAGATTCTGGAAGTAAAATATCAATTATCAGGTGTGACTATGCTGAGCAATAGCAGAATTTATCTCCTTCATCATTTTTACTGAGCTTTCAAAAAATGAGCCAAAGCAAAGTCTTCATACCCTACAGACCTGTGAGCAGCTTTTGGGAGGCACTAAGGATTTTCCACCTGTTAAAGAAAATAGGTGGAAGAGATTTGGGAGTTTTCTGGAACGGAGAGGTTATGAGCAAATTACTCTGAACTGGTGTATTATAGCAAATCTGCTACTGCTTTCAGGAGTATGAAATGCAAGTATTCTTTCTCAGTTGAAACTAGTAACCAGAGCAAAAGCAACTCTTTTGCAATGATATACTCATAAAGCCTCTTGCAGTGTCTAGGTGTGCACTGATTCCCAGCTCAGAAGACAATAAATGCCTATAATCTAAACAGCTGAGATCTGCAGGGAGAATGAGTATCATTATTATAGTAATAAAGACAACTAGAACAAGGTCCAGTTTTCCATGTACACAACCACACCTGCATTGTTGGATCACTGAGAGGAACACCTCTGTTGAATTTCACTGTGAGGATTCAGGGTCAATATGCCTTAAGATTATTTGAAAGATTGTTGGATTTTTCAAGATTGTCCTTTTCATTTTTGGAGCTACAGGTTAAGAAAGTTGTATTTCCATTGATCATATGCTTTGGTACTTACTGCCAAACTCCAAGATCTGAAATATGCCTGGGCATAAGCCAGGCTGCATGCAGTTACACCCCCTATCTTCTGCAATGCTCTGGTGTTTCTGCTTTATCACACAGAGGAATCTCTGGTTCTAAAAACAGAATGGGACCATCAGGTAAATGTTCTCATGACAAACTAGTCCCACCTACCTCCAGGTCTACACTCATGCCCAACAGCTACCAGGTGTAATAGGTACAGGCAGTGGATGTGCAAGAGCAGCTGGAATGGGAATGCTTTCTGCAGAAGCACCTCAGCCACACAGTGCAGCTGTTTCTGCAGCTTGGGTACAATGGGTTGGGTGGGCTTTTTTAAAGAAGCTTTACCTCTAAAATACCCAAGAAGATAAAAATGGAATCATAGAGTCGTTAAGGTTGGGAAGGACCTTCAAGATCATCAAGTCCAAGCACTACCAGGAACACTAAACCATGTTAAGTGCCACATCCAGACATTCATGTTCTGCAGGCGTTTCAGAGGACACAGAAGCTGTCCCACTCTGGTTCCAGAGCAGCTGGTCCCAGTGGAGTAAAGGCAAGGATAACCCCATGTTCTCTGTGAGCAGAACAGCAACAAGGGATGCTGTCCCTAAAAGCCAACCAGTACAAAGCTCCCCCCCAGAGCATTTCAGGGTGAGCGAGCGGAGCACAGCACAGGCTCTGCAGTGGAGGGGATGAGTTCAGCCCTTCTGGGGAGGGGGTCTGCTCCAGGTTCAATCAGGTTTCCCTACCAGGCACTGACCCAGCCAGCAGCACCTCAGGCAGATCAGAGAGTTCACCCTCTGTGCCTTCTCAGACAGTAAGAGACGAAGAGCAGCAAGACCTGTAGGCATGTAACAGTGTCTTCTTTCCTCCTTGGCAAAGAAAAGGAGCAGACTCCACACGCCCCCCCTCCCCTGATCACAGCAGTGGGGAGGAGCAGGAGGGCAAGAAGGGGCTTTCTGCAAAGCCAGCGCCTTTGAGGCAGCAGAAGGCCAAGAGCTCAGTTTTATGACTCTTGGCCCCAGCACAATTTAGCATTTACAGGCTAATCCTCCCGCGTCCGAGAGCGCAAGGCCTGCTAAAGCTCTCCTGTCCACTCCTCTGATTCCCCATTGTCCACACGGGGAGGAGAAGCTGAGGACTAATGGGTGTGTAATTCCATCGCTGGCCAGGCTGTGTCACAGCACAATGCTCTGCTTGTAGTGCCACGGGCTGTACAGCCAGCTCCTGTTCTGCAGCACAGCAGGTGTGAAGAGTGTCACTCGCCCTGACCGTGCTACACTCTGCCCAGGTCCTTCCTCACACGACTCACACTCCCCGCTTCACGGTTGGTTTTCCTCCTGGCAGCCAGCTCATTGTCAGCTCTGCAGTAAAAAGGCACTTTCAGTGCTTTTGACCTTGAATTAGAAATTCCTGCACGGCCTCAGACAAAGGAAAACCCTCAGTGCTCCAGATCCCCAAAACATGGAGGCCTGCTAAAAAGTTCCTCGTTTCCTTAGGCTCAGTCGAGCGATTGGCAAGTTGAGGCTTAACACAGCCAAAAGTGCCTCACTTCATTGTTCTCCAGGAGACAGGACACTGGACACTGCCACACACCTTTTGGGAATGGCTTCAATCCAGAAAGGATCCTCCTTGGTACCTAATTACACTCAAATCAGCAAGGACACTTCAAAAAATTCTTGTCCACGGGTAGTTGGTTAAAGATCTCTGGAAAAGAAAATGAGTTGTGCTACCACACTTACAGATCTCAGGGCACTCTGAGAATGCCATTTAGTTTGGTTTGTAGAAAAAATGTTCTACTGCAAAAAGAAGTAGAAAGCTGCACTTCTATTTTTCTTGAGTCATACCCCAGGGCAAGGAAGCTGAGGAAGAGGAGTAGAGAGGAAGAAGGCAGGGCAATACCTGCCACTTCATCACCAGTCAGGCAGCAGTGGGTGTCTGTGTCACCCACTCATGGTACTGGGCAGAGAAGGAGACAATGGAGAGCTGCTGCTGCTGAACCCACAGCAGCACGAGGGAAATGCAACTCAACGGGAGTGGCAGTGACTGGGAGCCCATCAGAGGCTGTCTCCCCCACACACAGATGTACATCACACACTTGTAACAGTCACCTGTCATGTTTCTTTCCATGCCCAAGTGACATGAGCACAGCATGAGCAAAGAAACCTCTGATTTCTGTGTCTGTTTCCTTAACAGCCTTGCAGATGTCATCCGTGTGCAGTTTCTGGTGCCATTCCTCCAAGTCCTGAATTTTCCTGTAGAAGCAACAGAAGCAGAAGAACCCCCTGATGGAAGATCTACATGGACAGAAACTGTCCAGGTCTGTACCAGCAGGAGTGGATGTTTTGTCTGAAAGAACAAACAACTGAAGTCAGTGGGTTAACCTGAACTGGCTAAACCAAAATGGAAACAATTCCCCTCCCATCACATAGGTGCTCTCATATATGTGTGCCTGTCTAGAGTATTTCTATGCAATCCTAGACAAGAATTAGTTACCAAACTTAGCCAGTTCTGTAAAGGGATGAAATCCTTTGTCACACTTGCGAATCCTGGGAAGGCAGTGAGGAGATTAAGAAAGATGATCCAGCTTCATACTGCTTGCTACAGATAAGGTGATAATTTTAGTCAAAGTCTGGGCTGGACATCTGTATTTACAACGTGTAACAACAGGTCTTGCCCGGTGCTGGAGCCAAGCTGCTGTTTCACCCACACTCATCCTCTGTCATCACTGAGGAACCACCTGGGAAACCCCATCTCCTGACAAAGGCCTCCAGCATCCACCTTCCCCTGCTGCTCCTCAGCCCTGCTGTAGAAACATGGGCTGGATGATCCTCTTGTAGCTCCATGGGAAATGTCCTCGCTCAGCATTTACCCCTCCCTGTGGAGGTGCAGTGAGCAAGCAGCAGACACAGAATAAAAAGCATGGCTGACTGCATGCAACAAAAACCACGCACGGGGTGGGGATACAAATCAAACAATCAGGCAGGTTATCAGGGAAACTGAAAGGGCTCTGGAAACACTCTCAGAATGTTCCATACACCACCAGGTACCTGCATCTTCACCTGCCAGCCCAGGCTTGTCAGTTTAGAGATCTCTGATTTGTCATGGCCCTGCTGGTCTTCAGTGATACCTCAGCCTGGTTCTGGGAGCTGTGTAGACTCAGTGCAGGCAGAGTGACAGCCACTGTCTCCCAGTTCCACAAGGGAACACCAGAACATCTCTTGTCTGCTAAAAGCTGGGTGTAAGTATCGGGTCTCTGCAGCACGCTCCCTTTTCCTTCCTTGCTGCTGCTCAGCTCTTCCCCTGGGTGCTTCAGGGGAGCTCCCCCCTCCTCTTGGCCATGACAGTGTAGATGCCAACAGCTGCTGGGGCTGGAGGCAGCACCTGCTCTGGGCAAAAGCAGCTGGAGTTCATTTTGGGTCCAAAGGGCTGAGGCCAAGCAGGCTGACCGCATGTGCACTAATCCAGTATCATCACCAGCTCCACCAGCAACAGCTGCCTCTTTGAAGAGGGAGGGAAAAACTATTTGGGGAGGAATCAGAGCTTTATAAAGGACATTATGGGCCAAGTCCTCAGCTGGTACATGCTCAGTTAAACCATGTACTCTCTTGAATTTATATGAGTAATGCTCATATACAACAGTAAAAGATTTGGACCACTTCTAGTGCTGCTTCTCCTCTCTCTTTTGTTTTCCTAAGGTTTTTTCACCTCCTCTCTTTGCTCTGCACTGATCTTCTTTAAAAGAAAGAAAATAAACTTTCCTGTCCTTTGGTCTCAGGCAAGCATCTGAAAGCCATGAGCTAAATACACCAGAATTCAACACCCTCCTCTACACAGGCAACACGATCATACCATTGCCTGCCAGATCTGCCCTCAGTCCTGCCTGAGTCCTGGAGACCAGATCATGAGCACAATCAAATCCATCCCCATCAAGGCCCCTCACGTCTTCCAGAGCTGCCACACAGTTGCTTGGGCCAGTGGTCCCCACAGCCTGGTACATTACCTCAATGTATGGCCACTGCAGAATGGCATGGGAAGAGTGCAGAGCAACTCTGCCAGAAACACCTATTGGCCAAATGGGCTCCAAGGAAAATGTCCTTATCCAGTTGTGCTACAGGTTGTATTATGACCCAGTGCAAACAAATCTCTTTTGTCAGCCCATCTTAGTATATTACTGACAAATTCTTGTATTAATGAAAGCCTCTTTTTTCCCTTTCCTGCCCTCCTGAGCTCCAGAGGTCGGTTGCACAATCTGGTCTCATTCCTCACGATTCCTCTTGTGCCTGTTTCTAGAGTACCTGGAAGGTCTCTAGAGCCTGAGAATGGGGCTGGATTCACTGCAGAGCACTGCCAAAAGCACTCTGCTCCTAGGAGCAGCAGCAGGCTTTCCAAATTCCTGTTTGTTCACTATTAGATGGAAATGGGACCTCGCTGCAAGCTGCCCATGTGGCCTGGTCACAGCCTTTGTAACCTTCTCTGACATGTATTTTCCTCAACTGCACAGCTCTGAATTCATGACTTTCCAAGATTTAGGTTAGCTTGAGTCACTTTTCCCTCAGAACCACGTCTCAGATGGGTTCTGTGACAAAGAGAAGCAAAGCAGACAGTGGAAGGAGCAGAGCTGGTGGGGGCAATAGCACAGGCAGAATAAAGAGTCTGCAACCCCTAACAGTGACTGCCTCTCAGCCACAGGTGCACACAGGTGTAAGTTGTACTGTGCTGGCTTGGCCTTGGAATGAGTCTCTGGGAGGTTCCCTTTGCAGTGCAGGGGGTACAAGGCCCTTTCCTCACTAGTGAGGAGACAGCCACAACCACACAGAACATCCACACTGGCTGCTGAGCAGTGTGGACACCTACACATCCCAGCCAGAGCCAGGAAACACTCCCATCACCTGACAGGCACAGAGGCCTCCCTGACCCCCCCTGCCCTCCCTGCAGCCTGCTGTCACTGGGCATGCTTCACACAGGCCAGCTGCACAGGATTTATTCCACCAGTTTTGGAGGATCCAAGCTCACTTGTTTTTTGCCTTTGCCCCAGGCGGGTGCTTGGTATGCAGGATTGAAGTCAGAGAACAAACTGTTCTGTAAAATTTGCAAATACTCAGCACAGTAGTTTCTAAATTCTAAAGAAGATAGCAACTGGAGCTGGTGGTCTGAAAGTCAAAAAGTAAAGCGTTTAATTTTGTGTCCTAAAGACCAGAATAAATAACTGATTGCCTTAAATTCTTGGTCCCAAACACACACTGAGTTACACCTCATAATTCCAGTGACATCAGGAGAGTCCCCAGTCCAAGTGCTGAAAGATGCTGACATTGAAAACCAATAGTTTGATCCTGGTAAATTGGAACTAATTATTTTGCCTGGGACATGCTGCCACAAACAATCTACAGTCTGACACCCACCATGAGACACTGTTATAATGGATTTTAAGCCACTGAAATGGAATCAGGTAGAAAATAATAGGCAGAGATACCCTAGGGAATCATGGCACTTACACTGTAAAGGATAATACCTACATGGCCTAAAAGAGGTGTTTTGACCAGAAAGTAGCATTAAAGGGTCATTTGTGACTGGAACCAGAAGAGGAATGACTTCATTAGAATTCAGCATGGTCTTTAAGGTCTACAATGTTTGAGTGAAATGATTCACTTCTGCTTGTCCCATTTGGCACCACTGAATCCCTATTAACACCACATTTGAACCATGATGAATGGTCATGTTCAAGTTTCAATTAAATAACCTTTTTATTTGTTTTTCCTCAAGCAGCTTCATTTAGACTTTGAAAGGATTATTTTTCAAACAAAAAACTGTGAAAAGGGTTACTTTGTTATTTTTTTGGTGATATTGAAAATAATTTCCTTCTCTCTCAGGCTGTGTAGCAAATGCCATCCTCAACCCACCCACCTCCCAGCAGTACCTGTGCTTCAGAAGCAGGTGCTCTTGGCACTAGCAGCAACCCTATGAATACTGACTGTCAGTAGCAACCAACAGCAAGGCAAGAATGGTTTCTGGATCTTCCTCCCCTGCCTGCTAGTTCAAATATTCAGAGTATGTACAGAGTGCATCTGTTCATGCTCAGCTCACAGAGGTAGGTGTGATGCTCGCTGAAGTGCACAGAGGTTTGCAGTGCCTGGAAGGCACTACCTGCAATCACTGATTGCAGATGGCACAGGCTGCACAGAAAGGGCACTGCCCTCTTCACCATGACAAGTCTTATCTCCTCATTTGTCCAGAAGCAAGTAGAAATTCTTACCCACAGCTGTGGAAAAGAAGGCAGAGCAGAAAGGCAGGGTGTACAAATTAGGGCAGACTTCAGGCAGTTTGGGATTTCACAGCCCCCTTATGCAACATGTTGCCTGGGGTGCACCACATGTTCTCAGGAATTCCACAGAACCCCCCCCAATTGGCTGCAGTGCTGAGACCAAGTGGTTTCCACCTGCAATAAGCAACTGGACTTGGGATATGCCACGGACAGAGTGCAAGGATGAGCTTTAAGGTTGCTGTCCTGGCCTTTTATAACATGGCTTGGAATAACAGTGGCAAAGTCTGAGTCAGATGAACCCTGGCAATGTGTTCTAACTGACTCCTGAACACAGCCTCTTCTTCAAAGAAAAAGATCCAAGAGGTGGTATCTTTTTACCACCAGCACCACTTGAAACCAAGAGCCCTTTACAGCCTAAGTGTTTCTAAGAGAAGAATGGAGATGGAAAGGCTGATGCTGCTGCTGAGGCTGCTGCTGGCTCAGCCTGGCTCCCAGCCCTCTGCACCAGCAGGCAGAGGCAGGAGCACAGACAGGCCCCAGGGCTCCAGCTCTCCCCACTGCCTCTGCCCAAGCCCCAGCTTCCCAGTCAGGCAGAGGCTGGGCCTTCCACACACAGCAGCTGAGAAGCCTGGCTGCACAACCAACAGTTTTGTAAACACAGGGAGAAAAGCCTACAGCAGAGAGACTTCACTGGATGTGATCTGTCAGCGTTTCAAACTGCACTGGGGAGGGTGACACTGGTGATACAGAGCTGCTAGACACACTCTGGGAGTGGCACTGTGACCTGCAGCCCCAGCACCAAGAAGTGTGAACACCACACTCCACACAGCTGGAGGTGCAACAGGACAGCCCAAGGTGCAGACACAAACCAGGCTGAGGCAGGACAACAGTCCCAGCCTGGTCAGCAGGGAGCCCACGGGGAGTGGGGACAGGCAGCAGGATGAGGGCAGGACACACCCTGAACTCCAACATCACAGGGCAGCTCTGAGCAGCAGCCACTGGGGCCACAGAAGCCTCCTGAGGAGCTGCAGGGTGCTGAGCCTCTCCAAGCCCCTGCAGCACCCTGCCAAGGAGCTGAGGTTGCTGGTCTCCTTGTGGCATCACCTGAAGCAGACTGCTACTGGAAGAGTCCCACAGTCAGAGCAAGAAGTAGTTAGAGATGATCTCATTTAACTATGTACTATTACAGAGAGGAAACCAGCATGGATGAGGAAACCCTTCTATACCTGTTCTGTGACCCAAGATTAAATACCATCTTTGTTTGGATTTCAGAAACTCTTATGAGCTTGTCTTCCATGTTTCTTTTAGACAGCATAATCACACCCAAAGGCTGTGGGCATATTCTGCTTGAAGGACAGCTGTCAATCAGTAAAGTTTCAAAAAACTCTCTCAATATCACAGTAGTTTATATGAACCAACACTTGGAAAGTGTCTTCTCCTTAAAGAAGAAGAAAGGCAAATGAGCCCAATGCTCAGTGTCTGTGCCTTGCAGACTTGTACCAAGGAAGCCTATGGAACTGGACTGCCTGGGATAAAAGTTCCATCAGAGACACAAAGTGTCCCATCATCATCCAGCTACTGGTGCCAAGTGGAAAAACCCAAGGTGGCTGTTTCTAGCACAGCTGAACAACACCCTCAGACACCTCAACGGGCTTGGAACACTGCAAATACAAAAAACTATGAGAGGAAGAAAACCTTTGACTCTCTAGAAGCAGGAAGCACTGGAAAACTGAGCTCTGGGGTAGCTGAGGAGAGTGGCAAGAAAAAAAAAAATGGTACTCCAAAAATTACTCTCATAATCCAAATGAATCCAAGTATACTGCAAAGAGGATTTCACTGGGGTACCTCATTTTAGTAAATTAAATATATGTCAAATACTTCAAGACATGGCACTGCATAGTAATTTTCAGTACCTGTAAGCCCCCAAAATAAGCTCCTGCCTACTCTTCTTGATACCAACCAAGATCAAGACTGCCTTGATCAAGGGACTAGGTTTTAACTTTGTGGAAATGCTTCTCCACCCTTCTCTTGCACCACTTCAGCATGCTCATTTCACAGCACTGCAACAAACTGGACATCTGGACAAAAGGCATTTTCCAGAATGTCCAGCTCACAGCCTAGTCACAGTACTGATGTCACCTCAGCACCACCCCACGTTTTACTGGTGACTCCTTTCACTGTGAGAAGCTAAACCAGCTATTTTTCTATGCTTATTTAAGTAGTAGCCTCCCAAATTTCAGGCTGCCTTTTTAGCTTTATGAGTCATAGAGTGCAAAAAGGCAAGAAAACAACTCAGAAGCCTTGCTGGCATTTTCTCCATGGAGAAAGGAAAAAAAAATACTGAGTGGGATCAGATACAGTAAGTGAAATGAAGCACCTGTTAAGAATGGAAAGGCACACAGAAAAATGTCTTAAGTGACTTTGAGTTCAAGCAATTATGAATTGCTTGTTCATGTGAATCACTCTGCATTTCCTGACAGAGATCTTGGGTTTCACTCCATTACCAAACAAGCCCATGAGTGAGGAAAGCCAATTCACAGGCATACACACCATGTATTTATTTATTACCTTTTCCTCACCTAGCCCTCTGTTTTCATCATAGTGATTATGGCACTGAATGATCACACAAGAACAGTGTTTGGCCACATCAGATACACTCTGCAAAGCACCATCAAAACTCTATCACAGCTGGAAAGGAGCTAACTGATGGTAGCTGGATAGAAGGAACAACCACAGCTTTTGCTGCCTGTGGTTAAAGGACAAACAATATCGAGTGCAGCTTTAAAAGCCAAGCTTGAAATGAGAATCATAGTAGTAAATTTGCAGATACAACTGTTTGCAAAGTAGTATCAGCAGAAAGGGTGTTTTCAGCTGATTGATAAAGCCCATAGTTAGCACCAGTCCACTCTGCTGCACACAGAATAAAAAGGTGTGTGAGGGGGAGGGTGTCAGTAAAAGAGATTATTTTGCTGGAATTTTCATTCCAGTTCTGTGTACCACGCCGTGGTTGTCTGGCTTCCCACTCTGCCATACACTTGCAATGCTCTTTAAAATGTGCTGCACCAAAATCATGCCAAATCATAAAAATTCATGAAGACATCTTCCACCAAGGCAAGCACCTTACACATTGAAATAATCCTAGATTACAGCAATAAACAGCATCAACCCCCCCACTGTAGATGGCATCTTTTGCTTTAGTTCTACGAAGCACAAAGCAAAACCAGCTGAATGGTGTTCTCATAAAAAAGGGGTTGAAGAGCATGTGAAGATGAAGGAAATTTGAAGTCAGTCTTCAGCTCAGCCCTGCACATCACAGGTGGTCTCAAGAAATGTCTCTGAGTCTTAGTTCTCCATCACTCAAATGGGCTAATACCAATTTCTGAGGGACCAGAAGTCCACTAACACAGATACATGTGTCCATCAGCTTGGGAATTACTGTCTGAACACCCACCTAACAGAACACAAACTTCTCCAGAGACACAAGCTAACCTGCTCTGTGTTGTGATCACACACTTCAGACTATCTGCACCTCCTGCATGGAAAGGAGGCCATCAGGTATTCTGTCTAAATAGGATGGCACACAGAGACACCACACTTGCTCCTCCTCTCCTGAGGAAGCCAAGGATTGTTCTGGATTAACAGAACACCAGCAACCAGTTACTGGTGAAAAGAAAGACAGCTGGGATGGGGGGAGTACATCCTCCCAAAGTCCCTAGTGCCTCAGAAAACTAGATGACCCTGAGAAATTCAGGAGATAGGCTAAAGCACTGTCTTGTCAATGAATATATTGTAACATGAATTAAGGCACTTCAGCCTTGCAAATACTCCAGGTATACTTCACTTACATGGAGTTTACTCATATGCTTACAGCATATGCTTAAAGGTGTTTTATTAAAAGTGAACTGCTGTACATTTGCTGAAACTTCTGCTTTACCTTAACTACACCATGAAGAGTCAGAAGATGAAAAACTACAGCACACAAAGAAGGCTGAACAGCCACCAAACAGAGGTGTGGAGCTAGGAGCACCTGAGCTTCTCCCACTGTTATGTGGCCACTCTCAGATGATGGGTGCTCTGCTCTAGGTAGTCACATCCAATAACAATTAAAAGATGCAATGGAATAATGACTCTGCCCTTAGAATCCTGGGGTTGTGAGGGAGTGGGGTGATCTGCTAGAAAAATATTCCACAGAATGGCATGTAGCAATAAGCTCACTAAACATACAGGCAATGAACAGAAAAAAGATCCAATCTGAAGGGTGCCACCATTACTCACATGTCCACTCCACTTCGCTGCCTTGAATCAAAGGTAAATAAATGCTCAAGCAGTAACATGCAGAGCCCCACCCTATGGTAAATCAGCTGGGAAAGTCAGGAGCCTCTATTTTGAAGTTACTGCACAAACTGAGGATCATTAGTTACTAAAACACTGAAGATAGTTTAATCTGCCTAGGTAGGGCCAGCTCAACGCCAACACTTTTCATGTTAAATCAAAAAAAGAGGCAGATTTACCCTGCAGCCAAGCCACGTGTAAACACACTGCCGTCGGGACTACAGCGGAGGTCGCTCCCACCCCACTGCCCTGCCCACCTGCTATGAAAAGGAGGTAAACACAAGGAAAAACTTTCTAGTGAGGGTGGCAGAGCCTGGCAGGGGCTGCCCAGGGAGGTTGTGGAGTCTCCTGCTCTGGAGACATTCCAGCCCCA
>JAOEGS010002925.1:46292-61019 GCA_025447755.1 Corythornis vintsioides | reverse complement strand
TGCAGCCACAAGAACACCCTGAACAGCCTCTTTCAAACAAAAGCTGTGTATAGACAACTTTAAAACTGCAGAAAAAAGTTAATCTAGTGTTTTAAATGCACTGTGAGGGCAGCTACTGGGAACCTTCAACAATTTAAGGCTGCAGAGAGAAAACTGTGCAGCAGTTTTGCACATCACCACTAATTTCCTTCTCCCCTAAAACATCTACAGGGCACAAAATGTAAATAATAAAGTGGTTCTGATAAGGTACAAGGGCTATTCCCTATGGGATGTTGGCATTACATGGAAATCAAGGAACATTTGTGTCTTACAGACATGGCAGAGGATGTCTATCTAAAAACAATCTGCATTTTAAGAGCTGGGAGAGCTCAAAAGTGACCTGCAGCAGCAGGAAAATCCCTGACTGCACCCAGGTTCTGATGGCTGAACCTTTGCCAAGCCCTAATGTAAGACAAGCTGCTGTCCTGGCTAATTTTCCTAAGCAGATCTCCTCCCCTTCCTAGGCTGCCAGTGACTCCAAAAGATCCATCACGCCCTTCTGTACACATCTCAGTTTTAACACCTGGAGATGGGAGGAGGCTGGAAGTTGAAGAGGGAATTCTGAGGTGGATCCCTTCAGCTCTGGAGAGGTCAGTTCATATGGCCTGGCTGAGTGCTGGAGTTAATCCAAAGGGCAGAGAAGATATGGGTCAGTTTTGTAACAGCAGCTCTGCTCTCTTTCTCACTTTGTCATGGGTCACTGAGGCACCACTGTGTTAATTGACCATTAACCTGCTTTCCAGGCATTAGTCAGAATTCCAAATTAATCTGATCAAACAAAACTTGTGAAAGTAAACACTCAGTTGATCGACTTGGGTCTCCAAGGTTTATTTTGGGCACTGCAGGCTAACACAGGTTCTTTGGTGCTGCAGATGAAGCCTCAGACTCAGATGTGTTGCTTCCAACGTGGCACATTTTAGACATTTAGCTGTATTTTTGAAGGGAAAGCTGGAGCTTTGCCATCACAAATTCTGCATTTTATGCTCTGCAGGACACCAAAGAATCCTTCTGCCTCCTCTAAACACTGAGACTTTCTTTTTACCCATGTATAAATTAGTTATAATAATTGCAGCATAAAAGAAATGGGAAAAAAAAAAGTCCATGCCCTACACTCTGCTTCTTTTAAATGCAGAAAGGCCACACACCAATTTCAGGTGGATTCTAACCTCCCCATACATAAAAGCAATCTGGACACTCCATCTGTCTTTCCTGGTTTTGTTGGATAGCTCCTTGGATTCCTGAGACCATTTTAGACCTTAGACAGGTTATACCAGTATAATTAAGTGAATTATGGGTATGAGGGTTTTTAAGCAGTGTAGATTCATTACTCTGAGCTATAATGGGAAGATAAAAATCACCACAGAAAAGGTGATTTGGTTTTTTTTCTCCCAGCCTGGAATACAACACTTCAACCCATCTGAGCCCATGCCAATGAAAGAGATGTTTCCACTGTTCTGAATGAGAACAATAAAAGCAAGGAGGGGAAAAAAAAAAAGCCCATATTTTTATTTTTTTTTTAATGAGAGGACCAAAGTCATGAGGGATAACTTTCTTGCAAGCACACAAAATGAATGTTGACAACAGTACCAAATTACTTCACTGCTACTTATCTTCCACTTGTGGAGTTCTCAGGTGCCATAAATCCACTTGTTCTGCAGCTCTTTATAAAGCCCTTCATATCAAAACCCTGTTAAGTCTTGTTAAATAATTTTTCTTTGAAGCCAGCAACATGGAGCTACTGCTCCCATTGGGAGGGCTCAAAAGTGCAGAGACACTTCTCTTTATTTTGCACAGCCTGTGCTCAGCAGCACAGCTCACACCACTTGTGTCTGCACAAATGTTTGAGGGCTCTGGCACTAAACCAGAGGAATTGATGGAGTTAAAAACCAAAACCAACCAAAAAAGCAAAAACCCCACAACCAACCAAAAAAGCAAAACCAAAAAAATCAACCAAAAGAAACAAAAAAAAAACCTTTTAGGATGTTTTCTCTAAATGTAGGTGACATGGATCCCAGCCAGGGTGACAGCACAGACAGCAGAAACACACCATGGTTTGAATGAAAAACCACAATGTCCAAGGGCTTTCTTGGACAAGAGAAAAAGAGCAGCTTTGGCACACTTCTGATGACTCCAAGTGAGCTCAAAGAATGGAGAAGGAATAAGAAAATGCCTGTGGTGGGTCCTCTTCAGTAACACAGAAAGAAATTCCAGCAACATGAACTCTTCACTGTCATAAACAAATACCTGGACTTGCTTTTAACTGCATTTTTTGGTCCTTTCTGACAGGTTCTCCTGTGATACTTACATAGGGTAATTCCATATAGATGATAGTATGTATGCCCTCAAACTCAAAGAGGGCCTCCAAATTTCTTAGATCTAAATGTAGATCTTCTCATCCTGTCTCTAATTGCACAGAGACAGGACATACTCTCCTTTTCCTCTCTAACCCTGCACATGCCATAGATAGTTGAGCTGTCCTGCCATCAGAGTACTCAAAACAAAACACAAGCAGATCAATATCAGCACTGTACACTGCAGCTCCTTCCAGCTGAAAAAACCCAGTTGTAGTTGAATTACCAAGACACAGGAGTCACCAACTCTTTCAAATTTCTCATTTTAGAGACCATGCCAAAGATTAAAGGACAATGAAAACATCTGAAATATGCTAAATTACATTATATTATATGGGCCTTCTCTGGCATGGGGTTGGACTCAAAGATCTCCAGGGTCCCTTCCAACCTCTGACATCCCATGATCCTGTGATGGTGGGATTTTTTTGGACAGAAACATAATTTATTCTTCTTTTTTTTGCTTACAAGCACAGCAAAACCAGGAATTTCTACCAATAAGAATATTGCAATCTGTCATCTTGTTTGTATTTGTTATAGCAAGATAACCTAATACTGCACATGCTGCTCTGATAATCATTTTCACACTAATAGGTCAGCACAGGGAATTCCTAAATATGGCTTTTGTCTACCATGGGACCCAGGTCACTAAATCACAAGCAGATGCCACTGTACTGTACAAACCATCCACCTGCACTTGTCTCTGAGACAAGAAGGTGTAGCTTGGTTACAGACAAGGTTCCTGTCAAAAAGGGGTTAATTTTTGGGGTGGAAAGTGAATGTAAGAACAAGATACTGGTTCAAGAAGACCACTGCCTCAGACACTGGCACAGGCTGCCCAGGGAGGGGGTTGAGTCCCCAGCCCTGGGTGTGTTTAAGGGTCATTTAAATGTGGTTTTGAGGGACATGGTTTAGGGGTGAACTTTTAGAGCAGGGTTAATGGTTGGACTGGATGATGCCAAGGGGTTTTTCTAACCTGAATGATTCTATGATTCTTTATGTATCTTCTGAGACATGCAGAAAATGGTATCAGAGGCAGTGACAAAAAGAACTTGCAGACACCATCTGAAGCAGATCTATGGAACTACTGGCACAGCTCTGGATACAGTGGTGTTCAAAGCTGGAACACATGACAGGGTGGGATAGCAGTTCAGCCCAGCACAGATTAAAACCTGCTACCAAAGAGTTATTTGGCTTTATTTACATCTGGAATTAGAAGAGGGTGCTGGCTGAAAATGCTGGAACTGGGCTAGGGGTTGGTGCTCAGGCCAGTAGATATGGCTAAAGAGCAGCTTAGAAAGTGCCTCCATGTTAACATGAAAAGCAGTGCTGGCTAAAACCATCTGCCTACAGAGATCTGTGGGATAAGGAGGGAGATAACATGAAGATTAGGAGTGGAATTAAGGTTTGAAGAGAGTCTGGAAGAGGTTGATAAACTGCATCATCTCGTTTCAGTATCAGGGAGGGCCACACACCACGATAAAGGTGCCACATGACAGGACCTCACACACCCTTTGCAAGCCCAACACCACCCAGCAGCTCAGGCCTACTCAGTCCATATCCTCTGTTGACCCACAGCTCTCAAAGCCACTGTGGGGTGTCAATCTGATGTGTTCCCAACCCCTCAGGGTTACTGTACTGAGGAATTCTGTCCTTCTGTAGGTGCAGAGCAAACCCAGCACCCCCAAGATGCACTGAGCTCCTCTGTGCAGGGCATGGTGTGCAGGTCCTGCAGGTGAGGGCAGGGAAGAGGGTCCCAAACAAGGAGAGCACCAGCCTGCAAACACTCAGTCCTTATTTCTTCATTCTCTGCCTTGCTTCGTGTTAGAGCTGCTGTATCCAAAACACAGCAAAAATTAAAGTGTCTGCTGACCAACAGCCCCTCTCTTTTTAAAAGCAACAGATCAAGTCTGTGCAGCAGGTTGGTCCTGCCAAGGAAATCAAAGTTAAATCAGCCAAATAGATTCAAGAAGCAGCACAAAAGGTTACCTGTGTCTTCTCCAAACAGGAGCTTTGCCAACCATGATCTTGGCAGCACAATTTAGCACCTGCCCTTTTCCCAGTTCTTGGGAATAGGTGTTCAACAACTTACTTAGCATTTTCCAGGTTAGGGGAAGGTTCAGGATTAACCTTGACTTCTTCACAGTACAGAAGAACCTGACATGTATCTTATCTGTGTTTTAATCACAAAATAGGCTCATTCACATTAGTGACCAGTGGTGAAAAACTCTGCCTTAGCAGCAGAGAGACCTTGGACCTGACAATGACACTTTCTGGAGAAGGATAAAACATATAATCACATCTCAAGGACAAAATCATGTCCACATTGGAGACTATTAAGTTAAAAACCTTAAGAAATCAATAGAAGTAGCACACAGCACATCTTTATCAGTTTCTGAGCTTGCAATTTAGAGACTGCAGGGTGGGCAAGAAGGACAGTTGCTCAATTCAAGGAGCAAACCTCCTTCAGCATTCACTGCAAACTGCAGAGGAGAAACCTCCACAGGGAGTCTTGCCAAGAGAGAATTATAATAATCGAGCCTCATGGTCACAAGACCACACACTACTGTTGTGAAACAGTCACTGGGTAAATAAGGGTGTAGCCTGCAACATAGATTACCACTGCCCGGGGAAAAAAATAAAAGCCACAAGCAAAACATGGTTTGAAAAGATAAATAGTCAAGAAACAAGGATCTGACAAATCCACAGTCATGTCAAATATATAGCAGCCTGAGCTGCCCTTGGAGTGCTGTCAAAGCAGCAAGGACACAGAGCAGGGAATAAAGGCCAGTGGCAGGGTTAAGCCCAATTAACTTGCAAACAATTCAGGCAAAAGCAGCAACAACAAGAAAAGCAAATTCCAGAGGATGGAGGAGTACAAGTCAGGATGGGGCAGGAATGGCAGCTGTGCTTCAGCTCCTCAAGGTGAAGTCACAAAAGCTGCTCTTTCCCAGAATGATAAAAAAATTATAATAGAAAACATGATAAAAGTTAAAAGGCAAGATACTGATTTTAAAGCAGTCTAGCAGGGAATACCCATTAACAAAGCAGAACCAGGAAGATGCCTTCAGCAGCCTGAACAGCTCAAACCTGACCAAACACCTCCCTGTTCTATTGCAGGGATGTGTACCAGTAACTGAAGGTGGTCAGCAAAGTTTTCTGAACTTATCTTTTCCTGTTTGCAGAAATCAAGTAAAGGCTTCACAAAATAATCACTTCACTGAGCCACCACCCTCAGCTCCAAACAAAACTTCCTCTAATGATCCAACTTTGACTGTAAGGAAGGTGCCTCCCCACAGCTGGGAACTGCTGAGTAACGTGGTGGACACCTATTTGTGAGAACTGGGATGGCATTCTGGCCAAACTGGGGGCAAGAGGCTGTGTAAGCATGACCTGCATTTAAGAAGGAGCAATATACAGAAACTCTCAGACTATTATGAGGTTAAACCAACTGCAAGAATTTCATCCAAATCCACACTTGCTAATACCTTTGTCTGCAGTAAGAGCTCACCTGGCTCTAAAATCTTCACTGACTTCTACTCTTTAGAAAACAGAAGGGTAATACTTCCAAATAATTGTTCATGGTAGCCCAGATCACATTAGAGAACCTCTTGCAATTAAAATTCATCTGCTGTATCTCCAAAGCTCACAACTCAGGTCAGGAACCACAACCATAATGATCATCAATGAACTACTTTATCCTGACTCACTCCACACAAATAAGCCACTCTCTTAAAAACACACCCAGGCTGCAGTAGAGGAGGGTGGCAAAGGAAGAAACTGATAAGGAATAATGAAACTAATTCTGCACTAATGAAAAGGTGAATTAATTGAAACAGCCCGTGAAGTACCCGGGTGTACACAAAGTAATCCAACAGATGTTACCCTGGAAGGCTGACTGTGCATGGATGAAATCAGATGCTGGGATTGATGGTACCTCTACAGATGAAGCTGCTCATGGCTTTTTTCTGTTGCTTACAGTCAAACATGACCAACTCCTGCGTGGCATTTGTGCAAGCAAACCTTGCAGAACCACCAGGGCAGCTGAAAATGATACAGCCAGCACCACACCAACAGCAGCACGGGCAGTAGGGTTGATTTGCTCATTGATCACACCAGTGAAATAAATCCCAGCTGAAGTGCCCATGACTGTACCTTCATGACATCTTTATAGGAATGAATGGCCTCCACTTCTCCTTGGTCATCAGTGTTGTCATCCTCCAGTCCCTCATCCAGAGCATCGTAGCCCTCGTCCCTGCTCCCGTCCGCTTCCGTGCTGTTAGTCATGTGGTCAATGAGCTGCTCCAGGGGAGGGCTTAATTCCCTCTCTTCATTGTCCTTCAACCCATAGTCCAGGGCTTTGTATATAATAATCCCTAGTGATTCAATAACCTATAAAAGTGAAAAAGAAGTATTTATTATTAATGCCATTTAAGTGAGTAAGTCAGCCTAGAAACACCCTGTGCTGGCGTTCCCATCGTCAGTTCAGCAACAGGGAGGGCAATAAACAGCAGAACTCAAGAGAAAAATGCTCCTGTAACACCCACAGCAGTACTTCAGTAATGCAGCACACAATGTGCAAGAGCAGGTCACATCACATGCCTACAGCTTTCTCAGTTCACAAAGTTTGAAATTAAAATTCCCAATTTGAAAACAAAAGAGGAGTCTTTTTAGGTTTTTTTCCCCTTTTTCCTTCTAATATGACAAACCTCAAACTAACAGACTTTGTAAGAGTTTAATACATACATATGACCTTTTGGAAGAAATGAAAAGAAAGAATAAACTAATATGGATGACTCCCTTCTCTCTCAAATTATGGATACTTGGAAACTGTCTCAGCTTCTCTTCTTGGACTCAAGAGGTGGCTGGACAAAGCTGCAGACACCCCAGTAAGCACTGGGAAATCATACCACAAGAGCTCCTGTGCCAGTTGCCCAGCACACTGAAACTACCAACAACTGGATTTCACTGTAATGAGACAATACCTTGATTTTTCATTGAATTTCAGGCTTCTTTTTTTGTGCTTTGTCGAGAGCAAAGCAAGCACACAACATCTGACTCAGTGTAAGCCAGCAAAAGAATTGTCATGCACGTCCCAAAAGGCTAAATATACATTTTTGGCATTGCCATGAATTCTTTTCCTTCTGAGTGATACTGAAGCTTCTACCATTTCAAAGCTGTCAAGAGGTGCTTGTCAAACTGAGGTGTTTGGAAACGGCTATTAATGGGGAGGGAAGGGAAAATGGGTTTGCAAGAGCAAACCACAAGAAGGTGATGTTGCTGCTGGGAGATCCTTGTCTGCCACCAGAGGCAGGACTGGAGCAATCCCTGCTCTTCCTTCTGCATGCTGGCTGCTGTGCCACACAAACCAGCAGGCTCCAGTGTAGGAGTGGCTGGCACCAGAGCAACTTTAATAACAGGAGCATTTCTAAACATACCAAACCTTGTCATCAAATGCCATTTGCTCTCAGCACTGTCCTGGCCAACCTGCTTTTTGCTGCAGGTTTTTGAAATGCTATTTGGGCAGAGAGGACAGCACAACTGGACTCTTAACAGGTGACATTTGACTTGAGCACAGTAAAGTATGTTTGGTCTGGGAGGCTGGAGGTTAGCAAAGAATTAAAATGAGGTGCTGTTAGGTTATCTAGATAATTTAATGAGCTGGCACCTTTACACTTGCAGACTTTGCTCCTCTGTTGAGATTACTCTGCAGTGCTAATTCACTTTGCAAGACAGTGGCTAATAAAGAAAACAAGCCAATATAAAATCCAATCCATAAACACCCACCCTTTTATAGAATCACAGAATGTTAGGGGTTGGAAGGGACCTAGAAGATCATCTAGTCCAACCCCCCTGCCAGAGCAGGATCACCTTGACCAAATCACAGAGGAACACATCCAGGAGGGTTTTGAATTTATTTCCAGTAATTTTGATAACTTGATTTGATATAAATAATTTTCCTACACTACTCTCTGGAAATGTTTTTATACATGTTTGGAAAATATTTTAAAATCACAGAATCATAGAACATTAGGGGTTGGAAGGGACTTCTAGAAAAGTCCAAATGAAGTTAAGAGAGGTGATTAAGCAAATTAATGAAGGGAAATAAAGCCCTTATTTAGCTCAAAAAATGGCCTCTGTCTTGGGAAATGCCAGTGAGACAGGAAAGTCTATCAGAGAAGCATCACTGACTGCTTGCTCAGTTCTCATACCTTCTCCCATAACCCAATTGTCAGACAGGACACTGCACCAAACAGACCTTAAAAAGAGATGTAACAGACCAAACTTATGTTTGCAGAATATCTGAGTTGCTTCTTAGAGAAGCTATTTTGCAATAACTCCTGTAAAACTTCAATACTTCTTGTTAAAAATAAATACAAACTCTGAAAATGTGGAAATTTCACAGAATTAAATATATTCTGATGGCAGCCAGGTATGTTTCCTATAACTTGGGTTCAGTCTCAACATTCACCCCTTCAGCAACTGAAAGGGAACAAAGAATCCCAACTGAATTCCAGTTTGAAGCTGACCTAAATAGAAATGAAGTATAACTGAATAACCACTTTGATGTTTTAAACAGTTGGGAGTAAGCACAATGTGAGTGATCTCTAGGTTTAATAAAAACTCAATTTGAGAGAGGTTAGCAGACATGAGAAGGACTGAAGTGTCCAAACAAGATGCAAAGAAAATACTGTCTTGTGCAGTGCAGGGATGGCTGCTGAATGCAGCTCCTGGATTCTTTGACACCAGCACTTGGGAAAAAACAATAGAAAGGGGGTGGGTGGGTATAAAAAAAATGCACTTTCTCTACTTCCTCCTCTTTGGGAAGAGGATTAAGGCGCTCAAAAGCACCGTGGCTAAACTGGATGACAGCTGCTGCTCTCTTTGATGTACCAGCAGAGAGGCTTTTGTACCAGGGTTTGTGCATTTTCCTCTGCAAACAGGTTTTGTAATAGATGCAAAGCTGACAGGACACCAGAGCCTGCAACGGCACCAAGTCAGATCCAAACCTCCTTATTTAGGAGCTTGTGATCCAACCTGTATTTATTCAGTGTCTGGCAGCATCACAGATTCCTCTTGCTGGAAGATAATGCAGCAAATCTCTGAACCGAGCAACTCTGCTTTGACTGGCATTAAAACTGAAGAGATTCTGTGCTTTCAGTAACAGTCATTTACTGAGGATCTTGAAAATCCACACAATCATGGGATCCCAGAATGGTGGGGGTTGGAAGGGACCTCTGGAGATCATGGAGTCCAACCCCCCTGCCAGAGCAGGGTCACCCAGGGCAGCCCACACAGGAACAGAGCCAGGCAGGTGTTGAAAGCCTCCAGAGCAGGAGACTCCACAGCCTCTCTGGGCAGCCTGGGACAGGCTCTGGCACCCTCAGAGTGAAGAAGTTCCCCCTCATGTTGAGGTGGAACCTTATGCTCAGGTTTATACCCATTTCAGTCTGGAGAAGGCTCCAGTGCCTGAAGGGAGCTGATCCAAAGCCTGGAGAGGGGCTGCTTCCAAAGGCCTGGAGTGAAAGGCCAAGGGGCAATGGTTTGAAATGAGAAAGGAGTGGACTGAGATGAGAACTGAGGAAGAAGTTCTTTCCCACCAGAGTGGTGGACACTGGAACAGGTTGCCCAGGGATGTGGTGGAGGCCCCATCCCTGGAACCATCCCAGGTGGGGCTGGAGGAGGCTCTGAGCACCCTGCTCTAGTTGAGATGGCCCTGCTCTCAGCAGGGGTTGGACTGGATGAGCTCTGGAGCTCCCTTCAACCCAGACATTTCTATGATTCTATGATTGTTCCCTGTCCTGTTGCTGGGCTCTCCAGAGCAGAGCCTGCCCCTTCCAGTGGACACCCACCCCTCAGGTATTTACAGACATTCATCAGATCCCCTCTCAGTCTCCTCCTCTCCAGACTAAACAGCCCCAGTTCCCTCAGCTTTTCTTCCCAGGGGAGATGCTCAAGTCCCTTCATTATCCTCCACAAGTGCCTACGAGTATGAAGGTCGGGGAATTGGCAACGCTTCATCATGTGGACAAAACCACTAAGGCAACTTCAGACAAATAAAACTTCCAGGTCTGTCTAAGTAGAAACAGAATCTACAAGGTTAGACAGTCAGCTCCTTGCTGCTTGAACGCATGAGTGCTGTTCACTTGGCCTGGCACACAAATCAAAGACAAACAAAAAAGGAAAAGCTTTTCACAGCTGAATGGATGAACTGATAAATATGTATTTTTCAAGTAGGATAATCAGGGACTATAGGGGGGTTTTTTTATTATTTTTCAAAGCATCAATTATTTACAAAGAAGTTCTAAACTGTGCTGTTTGCTGAGTTCACCCAAAATAAACATTTCTGCCACCTAACAAGTGACAAGCACCAGCATAGTTTTTAATTATATGTGAAAACAGAGGTACAGCAGGAAAAACAAGGGTAAGAAGGGACTTAGCAAGGCTCTTTTAAACCACAGAGCTGTGCATTGACACACCAAGACAACTGCATGACACTGCAGTAAGTGCCAGCACTAATGATAAACGATGCTGCACAATTCAGTGAAGAAAAACCCAAGTTCTGCAATTTGAATTTCATAGCTCATTTGTTCCCGATTGCTTTAAATCTCAGTGAAGGCCCGGATCTTTGCAAATCAATCAGCAGCTAAAGAACTCCACAAAGCAAACAAGGAAGTCTGCATTATTATGCTTTACACCTTCTCACCAAGTCCTTTAGAAAGTCATGGCTTCAGCCCAAAAAAAATACCCAGCACACCAGCATTTCCCACAGACTGAACCTGTGCTCGGCTCTGCTGAAATCAGTGGCAAAAAGGGAATTTTGTCTCATTCCAACTGGGTTTTCTTTCAGTTCCTCCACCAGTTTGGACTCGTATTATACTGTTGTTTTATAACAGGTTGTGATAAAGTTGCTGGAACATTTCAAGGACTTTGTATAAAGCAGTATCCTCACGCTCCTTTTACACACACAGCAAAACCAACCCCCAAACCCTTCTGATTATCTCTGTGCACACAGAACTGCACTGCAGGGGACTTTCCATTCCACACACACACTGAAAGGGGTTCCTTAGGGCTTTAGATCCTTTACAGGACACAGATTACCTGCTTCTGATGAATGCTGGCAATTTAACAGGCTCAGGACCTCTTCAGATCACAGCCTTTGTGTAGGTGCCAAACGTGTGAGACTGGCACGGGCCTTGAGTGAAATGACTGCCAGTGCTGCACTTCATCTTTCTGTTTTAGTGTTGTTATTATTTCAGAGAAGAATCCTTTTTTTCCCCCTCAGCATATATATATGTAAATGTATATCTATATATCTCTGGCTCTTGCTGGAGCACAGATGAGAGGAGGCAGAACCCTCACACCGTTCCCTCCACTCAGCCTGCACACAACAGGACACTTTCTGAGTTTCTGCCCCTTCCAAGGTTTGCCTCCACTTGTAATCAAATGAACAAATGAATGCTGTAAAGCTTGTCCTTACAGCAAAAAAAAAAAAAAAAAAAAAGGGTTTTTTGTTGTTGTTCAGCTCAAACACTAGTCCCTCTCTAAAGTTGTCCTTTCCTCCACAAGCTGACTCATCTCTTGGACTCATAACAGGCAGGATGAACCTACCCATGGACACCCCTGAAATCAAGGGTTAGGCATCTTCAGTTTTCTGGAGCTCATTAGGAGATGCACAAACACCTACAAATTCTTAGAATAAAACTATGACACAGTCCCAAAGACAGGCCTGGTAAAATTTTATGTAAGCCTGTGTTCCTCTGCAGCTAGGGGACAAGAGGAACAAATTGCTGCCCTGCTCATCATTTCCCTTTGGAATTTGTTGTTTCTTCAGTATCCAATTCTGGAACTGTGAAAGACCAAGGCTTTTAGGAAGGGGGGGAAGAAATAAGGGGGCTAGGCTAAACCAAAGGATATTTTTTGGTTATTTACCATCCTTAGATGCCCTCCATAACCCTGAGGAGTGCCTGATGGAACAGTGTGTCTGAACAGGTTGCTGTAGGAGTTGCCTTGCTGCCACCACATTCCTCAGGTACAGGAACATGGGTTTTACCACTGCATTTCCCAGTGGAAACAGGCCAACACTACCCAGGTTTCAATAGCTGGAGACATTGCTAAATTTAAATATGACCTTCACTAAATTAGAGCAACTTGCAACAGACTGTCAAATGAGAACAGTGAAAAAACTTGCAAGTGCTTCTAGATAAGCAGCAAAACTTTGGAATATATTTCTAACGTGTCAGATGAATCACTCATTTCCAAAGAAAACAGGCATAAGATAGAGGATTATTTAACTTCTGGGTGATGTTGGTTTGCTCCTGAAATAATGATCCTGCTTTCTGCAATGTAATGAGCCTTGTTGCCTAAAACAAGGTAGTAATAAAAGCAAAGAAGGAAAAAATCAGAGTATGTCAGGTTCTAATAGAAAATAACTATGAAAAGAAATGAAATAGACCCTTTTAACAAGATTGAGTCTGCTTTACACACATTCAGAGTTAGGAAAAGTTCTCAGAGGAAATCTTTTTCAAAATTACTTAGTACTCATGAGTCTCTGAATGCACTAAGTGGGTAGAGAGACCTACTTACTGAATTCTTTCTACTATTGAGATACACATTAAAGAGTACAGGGGAAGAACTCCTGATCAAAGCCACAGATCAAGCCAAAAACATACAAAGGGGATTCTTGCTTATTTTGTTCCTCCCCAAGTGAATAGTAAAAGTTTAAGTAGTTAAATGTTGTTGGACTCAGTTGTCTCTATTAGAAAGTATCCATAATTTAATTGTAATTTTATTAAGGCTCTAGAGTAATACAACTATCTGACTTATTCAAAGGGTCTGGTAATTAGAAACATGTTTTCAGTTGTTCAAGTTTCACTATAGATATTATCAAAGGAGAGCTATCATTTATTAGCATAATAAAGCAGAATTTACTCCATTGTATCAGTCTCAACTCACATTTTATCTACTGTGCTGAAATGTTGAAACAAACTCCTGTTTTTTCTTCTGGTTTTGTTCACACATTATAATCCCCAAGATTATGACAAATTGTTGCTCAGTTATTAAGGAATTTATTCAGCCTGAAGGAATTTCACCAAAGTGACAGTTCATCCCCAGAGAAAAACAAAATTAAATTCCTTAATTTAACTGTGGAGACTCCAGCAAGAGCTGAAGCTCCAGTAAAATAATTAGGTGTAATAATTAAGTAACACAGATGGTGAAAGACATTTGAAAGTTCTTAAATACACCTCTATTCATATCATGGTTTTAAATACAGGGCATGTTGTCCTGACCCCATTTAAGGAAACTGTAGAGATGGAGAGGACATTAAGAATTCAAAGGTTGGAATCTGTTTGCTGATGAAACAAACAGGCAGAATGGGTTGTTAAAATTTCCCTCCTGTAGACTTCAAACTATCTTAAAATTGTCTGAAAACAGCCCAGCTATTTAGGATTTTAGGCAGAGTATCTTGTCTTTTAAGAAACATTTTATTATCACAGTCTATAAAGACAATTTGCACAAAGACTTTATTCAAATTCTTAGTGGCTTCCAAATCAAGAGCATCAAAATGAAGTTTGTGAAAGCCCCACTCACTATGGAAATACTGTTTCAAAATAGAATATGGCTATTTTAATCTTAAAAGACACAAAATCAGACCACATCACAAACTTTACTTCTAGTTCCCTTCTCATGTACACCGAGCCATAAATCTGCTACTACTCTTCAGAATAATGCTTCTTACACATACTTCTAATTTTAAAAGAAAAATTAGAATATCAATTTAATAAATCAACAGGCAGTATTATGACATCAGAATCATTTAATACAGCACTTCTCCAATCAACTCAGTTATTCTTTTCAGCACACATAACCCTTCAGTATTGCTAAATTTACTAAATAAAGTCAGGTCCATGGAAAGGTTGGGTTGGGTTTTTTTTACTGAGATGATAGGAGAGTATCAGATTAACAGCAGTTCAGTTCTGGTTATGGCAGTCAGTGTAAAATCAATGCCACTGTTATTCCAGGTATCTACACAGTTCAACTCATCTATTTAAAGTCAGCCTGCACTAACTTCTCAGCCTTCCCACAAAGCTTTCATTTCAACCACTACAGTTGCCTGCAACTGGCTTGGCCCCCATTAAATTAATTGGAGAATTCAAGTGAGTAAACACCCAGAAACCATTTCTTCTCCTGTGACTCAAGAACTTTCTCACACCTATTTTCCCCCAAATTAACAACTACAAAAGCCAAGCAAACAAAACACCTGTACAATGAAAACTACTCTTTTAAATACAGATTCTTGACTAGTTCCAGATTTCCATTTGTGTGTGTGTGTGTGTGT
>JAOEGS010002925.1:0-28367 GCA_025447755.1 Corythornis vintsioides | reverse complement strand
CAATATAATATTGTAAATATTGTTTACTTCAGTAGTCTGGTATATTCTGGGCATCCCTTGGGATTCCAATAAAACTTGTCTTGAAAACTTAAATGGAAACACAAACACAGATTTGGTTTAAGACAGCCAGTGAGGACTGCAGCACAGCACTTAGAAAAACCCATCTATTCATATTTATACTAAACCTGTTCTGTCTTGAGGCATCTTTCCAATTGCACTTGAAATATTAGTTATTAGTCCTGATTTCATAACAGATTTCTGTAATTTAGGCTGGTGCTACAGTCCCAATTCCTGAGTTGTGCAACAAGAGTTTTAAAGATTTTTGCTTGTTCATTTTCAAGTTCGGGGGTTTTAGCCTTTAAAGTTCAAGTAAATAAAAAATAAAAACCAAACCCCAGGAATTTTACATGGCCTGGGGCTTTGAGGAGGAAATGAAAGAATTCAAACTCATTAATATCTTGAGGAACAACAGAAAAAAAAAGGTTTTCTAAAGCCTGACCCAATTTCAAGTGTTTGGCTTTTTATGCTACTGCTTTGCTTCACTTCAGGTTTAGCATTCCTGTAATAATCATTAACTTCTACTTTTTAACAGATTTTCTGGGGATGCTTAAGATACAATGGATTTACATTACTATTGTAAGTGCTAGGGAGGAAAATTAAAAAAGAACTAAAAAAAACCAAACTCACACTAGCTCACTATCAACCTGGTTATTTTTAAATGCATCAAATCCCCCCAAAGGGGCAGCATTACTAGTGATTATCATTTTAATACTTTCCTAGTATCTAACCAAGGCCAAAACACACTACATTCTAAAAAACACATCTATAAATCTATAAATCACAGACCATAAATTGAGACTTTCAAGCATTTTACTTAATGCAGCACACAAAATAAAAGCAGAATACAAAGGGAGCAAAAGAGAAAAAAAGAAAACTGCACCATTCTTCAAAAATCATTAAACATCCAAGAAAAGGTTTTTACAGTGAATCTCCCCTAAACTAAATCTGAGCTAGTTTTTCTCTCTGTCATTTCCTCAGACATAGACCAGGCAGCTCTTTATTGTATTCAAAGGATTTTTAAAAGCAGGAAATCTCTCCAAGAGGAGGGAATATTCACAGCACAGGGGTTACATTAACCCAAAGGCATGAAAGCCACCATCTAGAAAGCAAAAGATAAGGATTCAGATGCCTTCACAGCTTCTTTTATTTTGGTTTGGGTTTTTTTTTTACCATAAGCATTAATATTCTTTCTTGGTAGGCAGAGCAAGAACAAAGAGGAGCAGAACAGGAATAAACATGCAAACAGACAAGCTAATGGAAGAAAAAGAACCTTCAAATAGTCATCTGTGGTATGACAGCTTTTGACTTAAGATTTGACATTAGTTTTGGGCACATTTGTTAGGTTGGCAGATAGAAATACTTCTGCTGGGAAGTGACTTCTGTTTAATCCTCCTTTGGAAAGTACATTTACATAATCACACTAAGTTTGTGTAAAATATTGCTTCCCAACTCATGTTCATAAGGTAGCCCAAAAATATCATGTACTAGGAACTTCCCATGTGTCTCCTGCTTCTATCACCTCTTGTCCTACCCCAGGGCACCACTGAAAAGAGCCTGGCCCCTTCTACTTGACACCCACCCTGCAGGTATTTGCCAACATTAATAAGATGTTAATAATACTATTTAATAACAAAATTGATAATCAACTCCTCGCATTTTTTCTTGCTCATAGTGAAGAACTGTTTCAACAGGCAAAGTCATAGAAAGTCATCAAAAAAGATGAATAAAAAAGAAAAAAGCATTTGGCTAGAAATAAAATTCAGTTGTTGCTACCTCCCTGATACTTCTGAAGCCAAGTGGATATACAAGCAAGGTGAATATATAGAAGCAAGGTGGATATATAGATGACAACATTATAGATACATATATATTTGAAACTTAATTATTTCCTCTCAGGAAAAACTGCTGAAACCCAAAGCATTGTAATCAGTCAGCTCCAAGATGGAAGAATCTCAACTATGACTGGTTGGTTGAGGAATTTCTGCCCACTCCACATTAAGTAGGAAATGACTCAGTCATGCCCAACAGAGCAGTCCTCTTGCAAAACAGCTACCAAAAAAATATCTATACAGCAATTGAAACTCCCAGTGCTCTCCCTTTTTCACATCCCCAGCCAGTGTGCTGTCAATCTATAGATAAACAGAAATAATTTTATGTAATATATTAATATTTTCTGTTCTCATTTTAAATTAAATTTTCATGTTTGTAAAATAACAGCACCTAATTAGAAGAGCCAGAAGGGCAGAAAGAGATTAAAAAGGTGGTATCAGATGATGATGGGATGCTCACCTTTTGGGATCTGTCAGATACAGCCAGTTCACTGAATAAGTTATCCTGCATTTAAAGCATATGATTCTTTTACTCACAGAGCAGCCACGTGGCTCAGGTAACCACTGTCATCATCTCTGCTGAGCTTATCTGAAATAGTCTTAGTAATTCAGGAAGAATTTTGATTTTTTTCTGTTCCTTTTCCAGTCTTCAATAATACATATAAAAAAGCTATCTAATAAATGCTTCTACCTTAAGAGCTCCACAGATATGTCAAGTGTGGCATCATTCCTCTTTGGAGAGCAATGAACTTTTTGCAGTACTGTGTACCAATGTTTACACTGCTAATGAAATAAACTGGTGTGTGTTTTCAACATCAGGTAAGATTTACTCTTTATTGTCTGATTTTTTGTTGGCCTGAGAGTTCAATCCTGCTCTTTTCTGACTCATAAACGAGAATCAACATTTTTATTCTCGGAAGCTCAATGAGAACATTTCTTTCTGAATACAGTTTGCTCAGAAACAATTGAGAGGTTTGTTTTTCCACATAAGGATTTCTCTCCATCACAAACAAGTCCCTGACCTTCGAGTGAACAGGCACAATGATCCCAGTAATAATCTAACATGATGTTGTGACTCCCTCACAATGGCCACATAAAGCAGACACCAAGGGGGGGGAGGATGGAAAATGGACAGGCCACAGTCACCCCACTGGTTGGTTGGTGGCTTTTCCAAGGATGTTGCCCCTGTCATCATGGCATCTCCAGGGGGAGGGGGGAGGATGTGGACAGACCTGGAATGAACATCTCAAACACAGGGGTGTGGTGACTCCCCTCAGCAGACAGCACCTGGTAACACAAAGGGACAAACACAGGACAGCACCTCTGTCTTTACTCTGACATTTCAATCTGATATCCTACTCTTAAGATGGATGTGACATTAAAACTCTGACTTTTCAGATTGTTCTTGTCCTTAAAATCCCTTGTGTTCTGTGTTCTGCAAGCCTATGCCCTCATGCAGTGTTGGCTGCCACTGCTTTGGGGGAGAAAAGAAGCGTGTGTGTCCCCAGCTACAGGGCTCAGCACCCATCTGTGTCTGGATTTTCTACACCCTGGTTTTTGTGTTGTGATCAGAGGAAGAAAACACTCCCCTGTTGCTGAACCAGCAGAGAAAACCATGTGAGGAAGCAGCAAGGGCAGCTGCCTCCACAGAGGCAGGAGAGCCAGGAGCTGAGGGGGAGCACAAGAGAGGCAGGGGCAGAGCCCTCACTGCCTGGGGACACAGTCCCAGGGACTCACATGGGAACAGCAGAGCAGGTCTGGTGACAGAAACCAGGGTCAGCCAAGGTCCACCATCACCAAGCAGGAGGTGAATGTTCCACCAAACACACTAAGGGTGGATTCTGCCATTAAACAGCACGAGGCAGCTATCAGAAAATAAAGTGTTAAACCCAGTGTCCAGAGATGAGGTCAGATACTGAAATACATATGGACTGGGAAAGCTTGTGAGAGACCTGCACTGAACTTTGTATTTATCTCGAGTTTTCCTGACTCATGAGACAAAATACTAGTCATGTTCTTCAGGAAGAAAAAAAACTTCATCCCCCAAATGAAGAAGATTTGGCAATGTGCTCGCCACACTTGTTTCATAACTGATCGTGAGACATCTAACAAACCCATGTTAATAATTTTTTAATTAAATGCAGTCTATTATATTTGGGAATCTCCTGAAAAAAAACCTTGTAATGAAGTCATTGACAGTTTTGTGTTAGAGAACAAAGGCCTTTTAAAGCCAGTCTTGTTCAGGAAACTCATACCAATTAGATCCATCAACAGTATCACTTGGACAAGCCCTGCCTTACAATCCTCTGCCTGACATCCAAGTGTGGCCAGGACAACACTTCTGCTCCTCCCAAAAAGCTCCTGGTACTGGAGTGCTCTGAGCAGCATATATTTAGACTGGTTTAACAAACTGAGCAGCTAAGAAACATTACTAATATCTGGGATAATCTTTGCCTATCTCGAAGCCTTCTCATTTTAAAATGGAATTGTGTATATAGGTGTATATATGAACAAATGAACACCTGTTGGCTTGATGTTGAGCAGCTGCCCTCCTATAAGAAATATAATCTCAGGTGTGTAAAGTCTCTACAAATAGACTTGTATTTACATTTGAGACATCCACGTGGAAAAAAAAAAAAAAAAAGGAAAAAGGATGCACAGAACAAAGTGAGAAAGATCTAGGACACACAAAGAGCTCTTAGTTCATGTGGAAACTATCCAGTCTCCTATGTCTGGAAAACATTTCATCAACAGCTTTGCTGCAAGTAAGCACTGATACAATCTAAACCAGAACATGAAATACATCTAATTGTCTACTGACAAGGGCTGCCAATTACATCTGAAAATGGCTGTAACACGTGCTGGCTTTTTTTAGACATTGCAATCTGTAAGATTCATTAAGTAACAAGAAACTTTATGTAATGTCAGGTTCAGTGATTTGAAGTCTCTTCGAAGACTTGTGATCAGTCACAAGGCTCTGTGACTCCTGAGACTATCATTTCACTTAAAGGGAAACTGTTTTCCCCCCCAGATATTTACATATTCAGAATGAGCTCAGATCTACTTCCCATAACTCAGCAAAAAGCTACCAAGTCTCACTTTCCTTTTTCCTTGTTCAACATACATTAACTCCTGGAGTTGTTTTCCATGTGTGCAAACAAAACAACAAACACAATCCCACTGCTACCAGGAAACAGCAACATGTCCACTCTGCCTTCCTTTTGTCTGCTATTCCACCACAACAAAAATGAATATAAATATACACACAAACACACATGAGTGTTTGTTATGCATGATAAATAGCAGCTTTGTGTATTAAAAAAAAACCCAACCCAAATAACAACAAAACAACCACCTCAAAAGCTTAGATTTTGTCACCAGAGATGCAAGTTCCTCCATAACCAACAGCTTTGGTACAGAAGGGCACTAGAGTTTGTAGAGGCTGTTTCTGGCTTTAACAGGGCTCTGAAAACTTACTCATGACTTAGTCTTTTAGGTGGTGCTGCCATATCAGTGCTCTGCTCTGATCCCAGGATGCCATCAAAACTTGACTGGACAAAGTCTATATCAACCTCATTTAAGTGAGCACTGGGTTTGCCATGCTGGTCCACACTAGATGACCAGAAGTCCTTTCAAAGGTCCCTTCTGACTCTATTATTCTAAGATTCAATGACACTGTAACACTGACCAATTTCTTACAAATGTACAGCCATTAAAAGGCAGATCACAGAGGCTTTCAGAGGTGCAAGGATCCAGAGTCCAGCAGGGCCCTGAGCAAGCAGCACTGCTGCCACTTTCCAGCAATGCCGTGCAGCTTAATGAAGTCACAGAGCTCCTGGTGGCTGTGCCCATTAAGTCAGTGCTGGAAACCTTCCCAACATCAAGTTTAATGCAGCTAAGGCTCTGATGAAACAACTGGAAGTCAACAAAATGAGCATGACCACAGCTCCTATAAATCAATCCTGGCACAACACATTAGCCATGTCAAAAGGATTTGCGTGGGGATGGCCAAGCCCCATAGTTACTCCACAGGGGAGACAAAAACATCTGAGAGATGATATAAAGGGCCTAGATCTCTGAGTGTTAAAAGACAATTTTTCACATTCAGAACAAGTAATAAAGTTCATTAACTTAATGCATCCAGAAGGACAAAACAAATTAATTGTCCACTTCAGTGTTTTCCTCATCAATAACGCCGTGGTTAAGAGGAACCATTGACCATAGAATGGTTTGGGTTGGGAGGCACCTCTAAGATCATTCAGTTCCAACCCCCCTACCATAGGCAGGGACACCTCCACCACTAGAGCAGGTTGCTCAAGGCCCCATCCAACCTGATCTTGAACACACTGGGCATCCACAGCTTCCTTGGGCAAACTGTTCCAGTGTCTCATTGCCCTCAGAGAGAAGATTTTCTTTCTAACTTCTAATCTAAATCTCCCCTCTTTCAGCTGGAAGCCATTACCCCCTGTCCTATCACAAGGTTGGTCAGGAAGACCAACTTCACAGAAAGACACACCAGTAAATATGCTGCCAAAGGTACAAACTGAATAGGGTATTTTGTGTTTCATGCTACATCCATCAGGTTGTTGAGCAACAAGCATTCTCTGCAGGCTGGAAAAGGACAATGTTTTTTCTGAACCCTAGAAATCATGGAAGACACTCTGAAGTCAGTCCCTGTAATGGAAGAAGCTGAGGAAATCACAGCCTTTGTGTAGTAACTACACCTCTGAAAAGGCCAAGATCATTCCAACAGACTGAATCATGAGAGTACCTTCTGAAACCAACACATGGGTAACACAGAGTTCCTGCTGTGCTGGGTGATTCAGAGGGATGGACACACTCAACCACAACTTCTGCACCAGGCTGGGTGAGCCCTGTCAGCATCTCTGGCCGTGCCTGTCAGAGGAGCACAAAAATCCAGGTCCTGAAGGAGCCCAGGAACTATCACTGAGGGACAAAGTTTTGCTGCTCATTCAAATTTATGTATCAGTGTAAAGGGAATTACACATGGAATATGGATATGGGATTGGGACTAGAAAAACATCACATTTGAGGGAAACAATGCTCTGTTCTGTAGCTTCTGTACGACTGCTGTTAGAAGGGCTTTTCATTCTGAAGCCTAACAGTTCTCAGCTTGACTGCCTGAGAGCCACAGAGGCTGTGGCTGATGCACACACAGCTGATGTGCTCTGTTCCTGTAGCCAATGAACTGGGAAAATCACAGCATCCAACACCTCCCTCTCTACCACTCAGGAAGCTTTTTGAAACCTTGTCTTCAAAGCCATGTTATAACATTAGACCATATCAAACAAAAACCCCAGTGTCACAAATTCAGCTGCTTCTGGATGTATATTTTAGTTACACAAAAGAAAAAATCAAATACAATTGTCTTTTAGTCCACAACATTTGAGTTTCTGTGCCATACAGTGTGTACATGTATCTGCTGCCTGGAAAAACCCATCTCTCTAGATATCCACACAGCAGATTGGAGAACCAAGCTCTTCATACATACACAAGTCATTTTTTTTTTGATGAGTCACTGTGCTTGGAATCTCCTTAGTTTGATAATTGTGTTCCAGTGTGATGTCTGAACCCCAGAACACTGTTGCACTGTAAACCCACAGTGAGGTTCAGACTGGTTTGAATGGCAGTCACAAAACCTGCTGAAAAATGATACCAGCCCTTGGAAGAAGAGTTTGGAGAATTAAATTGTATTTTTAGGACCACTAGCTTGCTTACTGCTCACAGATTTGTTCCACAAAAATTCTTTATCATAATACTTATTAGTAGATGATTAGCACAGTGTGAAGCTAAATGTTATTTCATCCACGTTTTACTGACCATACACCTCACTTGTTTCACTGCCTTGCCAAATATTGCAGTAAAGTAAATACTGCAGTTTCCTTGTTCTGTGTTTTTGGTGCTTCCTCCCCCTACTACTTACCTAAATATCAGTCTTACTTCAAATCCTCTCCATAAATTTGCTTTTTTAATTATTCTTCTTTCCTATGAAACTATTCATTTTGATTTTCCCCAAACATTCATTGAAATGCTCTGTCTGAAATATATACAGGAAATTTTGGGGTAAGGTTGTCTTCTGTGTAGGAACAAAGCTCAGTCTATCTACTGCCAGCAAGAGGACAATAGAAAGCCAAGCCTGCTTTTGGATTAGCATGGCAACATCTACATGTTTATCCCTGAGAGATAAGGGATTGATTAGGAAAGAGAATAGCTCACTGATATTATAGAATTTTTAAGTAGTTAAAGCTACACAGAAACAAAGGGATAGCCTAGCCTGAGAGTATATTCCTAGCATCCTATGAAATGTTTCTCAGGGGATTTAGTATTTTCTTGACAGTAAAGGAACAGGTTTGTTACTTCAGGTAGTATTTAAAAATCTAAAAAGAAGATTTTGGTTTTGTGACTAAGGCTTAAAGAATCTAGATTCTTTGGTGGCTCTGCAGCCCAACTGTCACACTGGGCAATTTGCCCAATATCTCCAAACTTATTTTTGCTTTCTCTAAAATGAGAAGAGCAATTTTTCTTCCTCCCACCAGATATTCATCTTGCCCACTTGAAGTGTCCACATAATTAAGTGACTGAGGAAACTCACAGAGCCTGAAGTTCATCACACATCTCATTTACTGCTGGTCCAGGTTTTAAACTACAGTCTGCTGCTGTATTTCCATAGATAACCAACTTAACAAGACACAGAAATCAAGTGGATGATCTGAGACTTTCAAGCAGACAACACTCCAAAAAGTTGGGAGTCCACAGATTAAAAACACCATGACTTGTAAACAAGTGTTTTCCTTGTGTAAGAGAATGAAATACTCTACATTAAAATAATAATTTTGCTATAATCCCTGTAAGTGGTGAAACTCTCCATCACAACAACATGTTTTTCTCCCATTTAACAATTCTTACCCAAGTTTTTCAGATTAACTTTTTGTATAACATCCAGTAATGAGTCTGAGACAGGAAAAACAAACTGCATGCCAATACATTTTCCTAGAGCCAGTGATTTAAACGTTATAGGCACAAACATGCAGCTGATTCTCCACGAGTGTTCAAATGTCCTTTAGAGATAAAAGCACCAGATTCTGCTTTAAGAAAGCCAAGTTCAATACTATCACTGTCTGAAAAATAAAACAAAACAAAGAGATCAAGCTAATTAAGAGCTGACAAAAGGAAAGGGAAAATATGAAGAAAAATGTCTTGCAGTAAGAAGTTTCCTTATTGAAATGAAGCCACAGAAGTCCTCAAGTACATTAAATTGGACAATAAAAGCTAAAAACACTATGAAAAAGTAATGCTGGATGCTATGAACACATCCTGAACAGCAAAATTCATTGAGAACATTTTCTCTTTGTGTACAGACATTTAAAAATAAAAACAAAACAAACAAACAACAACAACAAAAAAAAAAGAAAAGTGAAAATATTTTCTGTATGCCTTACTAGTTGGAGGTTTAAGGCAAACTCCTTTAGCAAACAACAAAAAGTAAGGGCAGCCCTTTGGCAAACTACAAGGCAAAAAGGTGGCCAAGAAGCAGAGACCACAATTACTTTGTTGTTTTCATGCAGTTTCAGCTGTCTTTATTTTCTCCATGCCCAACTGAATGAAGCATTTGTGGAAGCCCCAGAGCTGCATGGAGTTTTCACTCTGAAAATAGAAGTGAAATACTCAGATATTCAAGCACAAGCAAGAAGCTCAGCAAAGCAAAGGTAACTGGGCAAGCTCCAAAGTGTATTTGAAGGGAAGTATTGATCACCACCACCAAAGGAGTTGGGAATAGATAGTTTAGAAGAACACAGACACATTTTCCTCATCCACGTTCTCTGAGAGCTTTGCTCCAAAGCAAACAGAACACAGAGCACAAAGCAGATCCTCTTCAACAAACAGAGCAGATGGAGCAACTTGTTTCCTTTGCAGTGTCTGCTCCACCCTACAGCAGCAAGAAGACAGTCTGAAGGTGCAGGCCAGAGGTGAAAATCAGCACAGGGCAACCCTCAAAGCACCACTAAGCCAGAGAAAAGTCTTTCAAAAAAACTCTGAAAATGATTTGACATCACTGCCAAGGCAGGAGGAGGTGGCAGGCAGTTTGCATTAGCCAAGACAAGCCAATAAAAAAAACACAAAGCCTGACTTATCATCTTGGCAACAGGGGAGAGAGGGGTGCTTTGAGCAGACTGCAATTAAGGAGCTGGCAAACAGTTGGAGGAGAGGAAAGAGTGTGAGTCCCAGATAAGGCTAATACTGCACGTCCAGATAACAGAGAAAGATAAAGGCACAATGAGAAAGAGATGAATTCAGGTAGCAGTCCAACATCCACACAACAGCAGGACCAACAGAAGAAACATGTAGAGAAGTGAGGAGAGCAAAGAGTCATCTCTGCAGCATAGGGAGTCAGCAAATACTGGGCAGAGCAGTAACACACCCCTGTAAAAGCAGATAACTAAGCTTTTGGTTGGGGAGAAACAGAAATAAAGGAAGTTAATGAATGAACTATCAAGGATACTGAGAGAAAACAGGAGAAGGGGGCTTGGAGGTAAAGCTACAATACAGATGAGAAATGGTGACAGGAGCCTTGGACAAGGGTGTTTTGGGTGTAGGGATGCTATGTGGAAGAGAACTATCCATTTAACAGCACACCCCAACCTTCTACAATGAAGCAGGAGTTAATCTAGTAAGTGTGAACAGCTTGCAGTGTCCTAGTTAATTATTTATCCTTCACTTCTTGCTGAGGGTAAAGTACTCCAAGCATTATAGGAGCTTCTTAATTACTACTGGTTAATAGGAGAGACAGGATGAAATCAAATTCAGCCACCCCTTTATCTGTACATTTAATTTACCCTTTTGGCAAACACAAGTATTTTATTGCATGTGTACAGAGCAGCACTAAATGAAAATGGAAGAGTTGAGCACAGAACATTTTCCAGAGTCTAAACCCCATGCTTTTACAGGGAGACCTTGGAGTGTGCTTTGTTTTCCCACGACTGGCATTACAGCCATGCAAGCAGCAGGCAAAGCCAGGTTCAGAGGAAAGTCTTCACACTGGCAGGTCACGGGGAGAGCACCAGTTGCTAACAAGTTCACTCTGGAACAGAAGCTGGAAGGAGCTGCAGTGTGTCCAGTCAAACAAAAGAAAGTACAAAGGCAACAAAACCTCCTTTTTGCCCCAGTGAGCCCCCAGTGCCACTGGGCACCCTCTGTGCCAGGGCAGACCTGCCAGGCTGCTCCCTCCACACTGGGCTGCACAGCCTGCTCTGTCTGAACTCTCAGCTCCAGTGACTTAGAGAAAAAGTGTTCATGTGAAGAAAAACATTTAGTCATAGAACTGCAAAGAAGAAGAAAAAACTGAGTATGTGTGAGCCACAATTGAGAAACTACCCTAAAAAAGCATTTTCCAACAGTTTGTTTTCTGCTGTTCTCCCTGTGTGCTGGAATAATATGCTAATAATAGAATAAAAGGCTAATAATCATGTGCCTTAAGATTTTTGAATGCTCAAAGACAGCATTACTGGGAATTCCTGAGCTGGCCACCATGGCCTGCCCTGTTAGTAACCTACTGAAAACCAGGCTCTGACTAATATTCCAATTAAGCTTTACTCTCAGTATTTTCCCTGAGTAACTCCTAGAAAGCCTGTGAAAGGACACCACATTTCTCCTCCCTTCTCTTGCTGAAACTCAAGCTTCTGCATGTTCACAACCAGAGGAGAGCAGCTCTTCTTGTTCCCAGCTGACAGGATAGCAGAAAGTGACAAGAGAAATTAAAAGCTCAAAGTTTAACCATCCTACTTGTTCATAAAAATTCCAAATGCTCATCTGCACTGGGTCAGCTAAAGCTGCATTTCAAAAATAAAACAACACAAAACAAAAACAAAACAGCTTTCATAATTTTCATAAATTTCATAAAATAAACTTACTGATATTAGTTTCAATTTAACCATGAAGAAATTGGAAGATCAATCCTTGCTTTTTTTTTTTTCTTAATGGTTAAATTTAAAACAACATTTGTTTTTAAATCATGTTGGGAAACGAGTACCTAGTAACTGAAGTGCTGAAGGGAAATTGTTCATTTTCCTTGAGTTCCTTTTTCCTTTGACCCCTGATCAAATTCAAAACTGATAAACCAGCAAGGAGATTATCTAAGATATGTTAGAATTATCCTAATCCAGTAACCCATGTTATCACTGAAATAATGCTGCTTAGATACTCAGGGGCCTTCAGGTTAGAATCAGAGCTGCTAACCCAGCTGCCCAGAAGAAAAATTAGAGGTCAATTAGGAACACACATCCACAAAGATTCCAGTTGAGCAATTTTCTCTCCAAGTGATTTAATCATCTAGTAAAACCATAACATTTCACCCCTCTAAAATAAGTAAAATTGATGTCTGGACTTCAGAAAATACCATTAATATCCCCTTCAGTCTGAGGAAGTTACTCATGCCCTGCAGTGAGAGAACTACAATATCAAAAGCAGAACATCTGGAAGGAAAAATGCAGTACAAAATGAATGCAATATTATTTTCAGACACTTAACTGGCCACCCAGAATGCTCCTTGCTCTCCTAAAAAAGCATGTCTGATTTCCCTTGGCTTCTCAAAACTCAAACTACCCACTGAACATGTTCAGCATATTGATGATTAGCAGCAAGCAGGAAATATTCAGAGATTCAGCTTCCTTGGGTGCTTTTTGTCAGTCATTTAATCTACATTTTCTGTACTTATTCTCATCACTTGTAAATCTTCTGCACACTCTGCAGATCCTGAGTGAATAGACACACTCAAGACTGAAAGGTCTGGAATGGATTTTGTCCCTCACAGGTCAAAAAGCCAACACTATCAGGTTAAATTTACCACTGAAATGGAATTTACTGCTCTCTGGGGGTGTATTTTACCTCAGTTTCACAACTGCCCTGGGCAAAATCCACTGAGAAATAACAAAGGGCTCCATCTATGCAACCCCTCCAAGAACTACTATCTGGTTTCTATTCATCTCAGAAAGTGCTCCCCTTGTTTGGATTATGTTTTTTACTATTTGGTACTTAGCAAAGACACAGGAAAACCCAGCATTCTCTACCAAAAAACTCATAACTAAGAGAAAAATTCTATGAAGTCTATGTCATATATCTCAGAAGCCTGGATTTAGCAGCCCAGAAACATTTTTTTTGTAGCTTAAAATTTATTTGCTATTAAAAAAAGGGCTGAAACACAGAATTCTCATTTCATACTGATACCCTAAGCTTGTCTTTTATCATACACAACATAGAAGGGGTGTGAAATTGTGGCCATGCAAGCAACATCTACAGCTTCATTTTTCCCTGCAGTTTGAATGAGCAATTAGATTACTCTCTTGATCTGGACAGGGAAACAACTCCACTGGTACTGGTCTACTGAAAACACAGCACCTGAAGGGTAATCAGTATGATAGATATCATATCAATCAGTGCCTATCACTAATACCATCAAGAGGGTGCCACTGATACCATCTGAAGCACAATAAAATGGAATTTTATATAGAAAGGATTCTGCAAAATCTAAAGGCCTGTACAAATTATCTTCTCCCAATGACCTGACATCCCTTTCAGAGTCAGACAAACTGTATTTGCAAACTTTCACATTTAATCTCATGGAAAAAAACCAAAACAAAACAAAAACAAGTTACCACAGGGTGACTATACAGGGAATATTTTTGTGCTTTGATATTTAAAAAACAAAACAAAAGAGAAAACCACCATCACCACCTAACAATGCTCCACGCTCTGCTCTTTGTGCTTTCCCTGCAGGGATCCAAGTTACTGCAAGACCTACTTTTCCACCAGTCATTGTCTGAGATTGCCAGAAGAGAGAGCAAGGCTGAGATCTGCCTCTGGACTCTTCCCCAGCTGATGGAAATGTTTGCCAGTGTCATCAGCAGAATAAAGATTTCATCACCAATCCTGTCTGACTTGAGGGTGTGGAGATTATTAAAGGCACCTCATCCTACACTGCAAAATCCAAGGAGCAGCTGAATTCTCTTGGAGACCCTGGACAGATGGCAGGATTTGACTGTCACTAAATCAGCTTAGTCAAATACATTAGCAGCTCCCCAGCCCAATATTCACTGTGGATTCCTAATGAAATTGCTGAATGTAAGGGCTCTGTGCCAAGCTTATAGGGAGTAAACAACAGAAATGCATTTTCCTCCAAGATGTGCTGTAAATCCTCATGCAAATTACAAACCACAAAGCTCCTCTTGGAAAAGCAGCTCTTCACTAACCACAGAAGATCAAAACTTCAATTCTCCTTTTTTTGTGTGTGTGCTTCCTACTGATAATCAAGTGTCTGTTCAGCTGTCTGTGACTGGGAAGCAATTCAGGAGAATCAGGAGGTCATCCTGCCATGGCACCCCCACTTCAAGGCTTTCAGGTTGTAAAACAGGTCCCTCTGAGGCTGGAGGTGCAGCTCCTGGGGGGTCATTCCATCACTGAGGGATGAGCACTTTACTCCTCAGAGCCCAGACCCAAGCACCACTGCATGCTCTTAAGAAAAGATGCAGGATTCTGCCTGCATTTCTAGGAGGCAATCATGAGTTCTTGAGAATTCTCCTCTTAACAGAGAGTTACCAGATTTGTAACCACACACAGAATTTTATTTTTTTCACTGTAGAATCAAAACTTATTTTGCTGGAGTCACACTTGGGCATATTTTGCTAAGATAAATTATTTTCAACGATATTTTTGCTTCTCCTCCATGCAGTGACATTTCTTCACCCTTGTCATGATGAGGTTAATGCTCAGGAAGTAGAACAAAGTGATTACCACTGTGCATGACAAGGATTGTTTGCTGCAGCAATTACCCCTCCAGCAGAATGTTCTTTATGCTCAACAGGGATTAAAAAAAAAAAAAAAATCATAGATATTTAACATACTATGTTAAATACACTCATTTTACAATGCTTGAATTTTGAGCAGGTAACACTTTAAAGTAGGTGTGGCATTATTTTTAATGCAAAATTAAATACAATACTCTTTTGAAATCCTAACATTCTGGGCTATTAAATACATGCTCTCATTTTCATTAGCATAAGAGAGGTGGCTGATTTTGTTTTCCTCAAATAGTCAATGCAAAAAAAAAACCCCATTCCACAATTTGCTATGAACTGACAAGTATGTTCTTATTTGTACCAAAGCAAACACAGTGTCCTTACAACCTGTATATTAATTTCCCTATGTTATTGTCTGAAATATAGTATTTATTTCAAGTTGCCAAGGAGAAAGTAAAGAAATAAGAGTAATTTTGGCTCTGTAGACAGTACTATCATCTTCACTCTGTGTTTTTTAATCATTAGAGATACATGTAACTGGTAACTCATGAAGAGAATCTGCACACAGAGCACACAAAGCCTCCCTAAATCATTTCTACAATTGATTCCTTTTGTGATTTGACAGAGCTCAATGGTGTCAAACACTTCATCCACCAATGTTTGTGACAGCCTATTTCATCTCTGACTTGGAAACAAAGGTGAGAGGTGCTGTAGATGTTTAAATGAGCAGGTGAACTACCTCAGTCAGACTTTCCAGGCCTGGGCTGAGTTAGGTGGGTCTGTGCAAACACACAGCAATTAAACCCTCCCACGTGTGAATCACCTGCATTCACAGAATACTTTCTATCTGAGTGCTAAATATTGACAAATGAGGTTGGCACACTTGGTATCACCTTCAGCCTCTGAGTTGAGCTGGCTGGGCAGAGCTTTCCTCCTCTACACCACAGGCACAGGCAGATGCAGATTCACTAAGGTCCCTTCATCCCTGACTCCAGTCTTCCCACTATGGTCATAGCATCTGTGACTGGGCGAGCTTGAAATAAATGCTGGGTTAATTTGGGATAGTTGACATGCTTTGCAAACCTGGTAAGTTTGTTATTGGCTATGATTAGTTCCAAAGTTTTATATATATTCTAATACATTGAACCATTTCACACTCAAGTAAAAAGCAAGGTGGGTTCCTAGCTGAAAAACACCAACATCATCAACTCCAAAGGAATTCTGGAGGAGGCAAAAGCCACTGACTCCTTCACAGCCTCCTTCAGAATGACAAAGGTGAGCAGGAGAGTCAATCTGGTAATGGGCACAGCACTGCTTATTAGAGACAAATTAAACCCAGCCTCTGTCCCATGGGTAATTCTAATCTGCTTTCCTCTCCAACTCTCAACTAAAAAAAAGTATTTTTAAAAGATCAAAATCAAAAAGCTCATCTCTAGAACACGCCCTCTCACTAGACATCTTCATCTGACACAAAAGCACTTTTACTTTCCCAAAAAGGAAATATTTATGTTTGGTTAAAAATATTTTAACAGTGGTTTATTATCTGTATTTTTAGTGTCAGAGCCTTTCATTACCTTCCATTAAAAAACACAAAGCAAAATGGTAAACAATATTTAGTATGCAAAGCACATGACACACTAGGTTATCATTTGCAACTGAGGTACTAGATTTATGAGCTGAGATTTTACAACCACTGAAACAAAAGCAGGATGCATTTGCTTAAACTGAACCACACAGAGAAACCAAATGTGCAAGCTTCTCAATTCTGCCCTTGCATCAATTAGGAATGACTCCTTACACTGCATCCTGCAGAAAGGACATTTCCCTTTTGCAATTTGATTCATATTTTCAAAAAATCTGGATGGCCTTAGCACTTTAATATTTGGTAAAATACTAAGGCCATCCAGATTTTTTGGGCAAATATGAATAAAACTGAATTATTATTGAAATTGAATTAGCTGGCTTTTCATTTTACCTTTAAAACAGCCATTTTCATGCACAGCTTGTCCATGTATAAACCATTCAGTGCCAGCAGTTGTCACCTCCCTATATATTATTGATGAGGAAACAGACAACCCCCCAATTAAGATGCCCCATCTCCAGGCTCAGCCTCAGGTACTGATGGAACAGCTGAAGTAAAAACTCAGTTTTACATTTCAAAGCAAGTTCAAGGGCACAGAAATGGGATTTATTGCCAGAAAAATTTACTTAAGGAATAGACTACATTCTTTCCTCTGGATGTTAATAAAAATTGTTCTGTGAGTCCATGTTCTACTCAGTTGCCCTTGCAGTCTGGGCTTGAATCTATTAATCTAAAAGAATTTGAATTTCCTTACAAAGCCTGTCAAGACTTAGCACCAGAGACACCTAGTCCAATAATAATCAAGCTAGAAATTGACTGGATTTGTGTTTCTGTTGCTACACCCCAGCAAGACATACAACAATATTTCCTGAGCCACAAAAGAAATAAATTAAAGGAACTATTAAGAGTACCAGAATCTCTTTAGATGGACAAACAAGCCTGAGATCAATTCACTTCCAGCCAAATTCTTGGGTTGTCAAACACAAGTTTAATTTATAAATTAGATTATTTCTGTCCAACAGAAATGATGCAAAATAAAATATTCTGCTAAAACAAAAAAGATATTTGAAATAAATTCATATCAAACAAGATTATACTGGCTGCATAATGTATCTCTAACCTTCTTGGGAAACCACATGGCCTTTCTGTCCTCTGTTTCTGAACGTTAGACTAAATACCCCATGCTAAAACACATTTATGCAGCAGTTAATGAAAGTCATAAATATAAACACATTTCACAGTACAGCTTTGCAATGATAATTCCACACCATAAACACACATCATTTACACTGTAAATTAATGAAGAGCTGAGCTAAACCTGCACTAGCAGAGAAAAAAGAATTCTCTTACCTCCATTTCTGTGCAGTGTAAACGACCTGATTTTTCTGTAATTAAAAAAAAAAAGTTTTTAGATTAGGTAAAAGATGATGAACAAGTAAAAGTAAAAACTTGAATCACTTTTTTTGGTTTATTGCTAAATATCCTTTGCCCCACTTTCATCACCCATTTCAATAATGTTCCATTACACATCATAAAATTAACAACAAGAAAGCCTTGCCCTTTTTGTCTGAATGCTTCACAATACTCCCTTTTAAAAAGATGTGTCTTTAATGCCTGGCTTCATTATTTAAATTGTATGAGTGATGCTTGGCCATGGAGGGAACATGAAAACACACTGGCTTAAATTAAGCAGCAGCAAATAATTATTTCAAGAGAAAAAAAACCAACATGCATTTATAAACCAGGGAAAAGTCTCTGTTTCATCTGATACTTCTGGGATATCAAAGAGTTCAACAACAACATTAAGTTCAAGCAAATTAAAGTTGAAACACTACTGTAATATTTTTGGAATTGAAAACTGACAAGTTTTGCATTTCCTCCAAGTTCAGAAACATGACTTTGGAATTTAGACAGTACAGAAAAATTAAGTTACTTAACTTTTTCATCAAACTGAAACCTCAATTTTCTCAAAGACAAAACATGTTGGAATAAAAGTGCAAGTGAGAGCTCAGAAAAAATCAGACTGAGGTTTCAGAGCACACTGGGAAGGGGTTGTTTCACTAAAAGCAGCAAGTTTAGTATTCCATATTAATAACTCATATCAAAGTAGGGTGAAGTCATTCTGACAGGAATCTAAGGGAGCAGGAGGCAAACTGTCTGATAGATCCTCTGAGTAGCACAGACACAAAGCACTTGTTGCTACACCTCACAGCAATGCTGAGATCCTCCAAAGAGCCTTTTAACAGCAGCCCTAACCAAGTCCTGAAGAACAAGAACAATTAAACCAGCCCAGGCCAAAAACAAGCAAGGCAAAATTTGGATTTCTGAGAGGAACAGCAAGAAATCTCAGAGCCTCTTTGAGAAACTTCAAAGCACAATCCATTCTTTGTTTTATTGTAAAAATAAGGCCCATCTTCAGCTGCAGTATTTATTCCCATTTATACCAGCATTTTAAAAACCAACATTTTTTTCAAGGAAGGGGGAATATCAAGTAGCTGAAGTCTCACACCAGCTCAAATGCACCCCACACAATATTCTAGAGAGGTGTCAACTGCTAAGTGGCTTACAATGATGTCAAATGCTATTTGGTATTTATTAACCATACCATATGCCTCTGTTCTTTGAGTGCAGATTGCCCTGAGCTGCCTGCACTGACCCCCAGCCCCTCTCTTGGGCTTTTCCTACTGAACAGACCAGTATCCCCATCACTGACCCATGAACAAGGCACACACTTGCATCCCTGAACACTGAAATTAATTTGATTTTCTATGCCCCGTGCAAACCAGTTATTTATCCTGGTTTTACTTTGATTGGCTGGGGGTGGAAATTGCTTCTCTCTTCAGCCAAGGTGACTGAAAAAGCAGAATCTCCTCCATGTAGCCTAAGGGTCACATCATCTTAATTTGCAGCAGGAGGAGGAAGAAAAAAAATACATGAATCCCTCTAAGAAGTCATGGAATAGTCTGTCTGCAAGCAGCATTAAGTGCTTATCTACTAAATTGGTGAAGACTTACAAAATTATTCCAACTGCTGCAAAGATGAAGGCTCTCCAGACTTCACAGGCATTGAGGGAGATGCTAATCTGTGCAGCATTTCCACCACTCTTGCTGCTGAAAAAGACTCAGCAGTATTTTTCCAGGGCAGCTTTCAGATAGTGAGTAATGCATTCATTCCTAGGAAACAGCAGAACTTTAACTGTCAGGTTCACTTCTGTTTAGAAACAGGCTCCAGTTTGGAAAATGACATGATTTTGCACTTGGAAATTGCTGAAATGCAAAAAAAAAAAAGAACAGTTTTTGCAAGAAAAAAAAATATTTAAATTGGAGGTTTCCTGTATCTCTGAAAACAGTCTCCAAAGCAATCTATTTGCTACCAAAAGAAAAATCAAAGCACAATCAGAAAAAAAAACCCAAACCTTCACATTCATTTTTCATTCCTCACAATTTATGGTTGAAAATTACTCCTATTTCAACCCCCCCAACATGAGGAGTTATGCCAAATTTTGATCAAGCATTAGGGCAGTGACTCAACCCTCAAGGCAGGAGCTGCAGGCTGCTATTTAGACCGGAAAAAATAATTCTTTTCACAAAAATCTCTCAAAACCTTGTTTAAAAAAAGCTTATATTCCATTTATTTACAGCCCATGCTTCACTGAAGCGTAATTTCCCTGCCTTCCAAGGAATAATAGGTCATGGATAGGAAGAGTCATCACATATTTAAAAATAAACAGCAAGCACATCATGTGCTGCTGCCAACTGTAAGAAGCACACGATTAAAACTGGATTTTCAAAGAGATAAAATTCAGACATTGAGAAGAAATCCTGTGAGATGGGCAAAACCATCTGCACTCCCCTAGCCACAGAAAAGCTGTGAGGTGACAATCTCATGGCCACTGCTGCAAGATGAGTTTTTACAGCCTGTGGCTTTTTGGATCTGACTCATGATTTCTGTATCAGCTTCCAGCTGATGATTTGGAAATGGGAAGGCTCATGTTCCTACTTGGGAGAGGAAGAAGGAAAGAGGAAGAAATCTGTAAGAAGATACATGGCAAATTCTTTGAGAGGTTATTAGCCCAAACGTGGCCAGGACTTTCCCTGCATCAATCTTTTTCCATGCCTTCATCTTTCTCCATTCAACACCTCACTCATTTTGTAGTCATGAGCAGAGTCTTGAGCACTGCACAAAGCAAAGGTAATAACTAACAGGTCTCTGGTGTTAACACCCAGTTAAATTTTGTACTAAAAATTACTATAAAATAATATTCTTTTTATGTGCTTGCAGCAGAGTTCTGATTCACTAGAGTCACTGGAAGTTTCCACCATCAGGATGATGGATCCAGAGCTTCCAGCAGCTTTCAACTTTTCTAAACTGGGAACACAGCACTGCTGGATCTGGTAAGAATTTTCACCAGCTGTTAAACAACCCAGGAGATGAAGAAGTAGTTCTCTTCATTCTTCTCTACCTCAGCTAATTCTTTGCAGCCTTGTGTTTACACTGTACAAACTGACTCATCTCCTTTCTCAAGTAATGAAATCCAGTAGCACAGAGCTGTGTGTGTCACTCACACAAGCTTCAAGTTTTGTCAGGAAAAGAACAATATTTGTTTTGTCTCTTTACCGGATCCAAAGCTGTAACAGACAGATCAATTCAGAAACAGAGAGCAAACACTCCCCATTGCCTCTGAACAGACAGCAGGGAAAAGCCTCCCTGCTTTTATAAGGATGTATTTCTTGCCAACGTGGATCCAGGACGTTAGGATCCCTGAATCCTCTTGCCACCTGCAACATACCCACTGGACACTGGGGTCTGACTGGTTCACAGCCCATGTGGGTGGGTTCCTCTGCCTGTCACTCCCATCACATCTTGCTCTTGGAATTCTCCTGCTACAGGTCTGTGTTCTCCCTCTGACACATCCTACTCTCCTAGCCTCTCCATTTTCAAAGCCTTTCTCATGCCAGCCCAGTCCTACCCTTCACCTCTCACTGGGTACTGTGGGTAAGGTGTCACTTCCAGCCAGCCCCTGAGGCTGGACCCCACTGCTGTATTTTTTTTTTTCCATAAGGACATCACATTAACTCTCTAACTCTCTGCAGCATCATGGCAGATGTCTCATTTTTCACCCTCCTCCATCATAGTCAGCCATGACAACTACAATTACATTTTCATTTCCCCAGTAAGATTTTTCCTGTACTAGTCAAGAAAAACTCCATTAAATCACAAATGTGTTATCTTTGTTAGGAATGTTTCCTCCTATTTCTCTGCTCTGAAGTTTTCCTTAGGAACAAATGCAGATTTCAGACAGCACTAAATCAGTCTTTACTCTTTCACTGCTTGCAACCTTCAACATTTCTGCATACAAACGTAAGTAACCAAGGTCACCCATCACTGCTGGCAACTTTCTTCCACTTCTTTAGTGCAGAGAACATGCTGCCTTTCTTCCTCTCCTTTTTTTTTTTAAGCCAAATACTTTATTTTGTTATGTTGGGATCTTTTCTTTGCTTACTTTGTCCTCCCCCACCAGAGCTCTGTACAATAACATCCCCAACCATCTGCCTACATTCACAGAGAGCCCACATAACCCCCAGCACATGGAGTGCATCAGTGTAAGCTGTGACTGGCAGCCTCCCAGTCACCCTTATGTACTGGGAACCACACTGATGGTGGAGAGCTTAGCAGAAAAAAGGTCTGAGCTTTCTCTCTTCCATAGATCAACAGAGCAAGCAGGCAGAGTTAAACTAACAACTCACTGAGGCTCCTCTCTGCTGTCTAGTGCCATTTTCTTCCTACCTTGACATCTAACATTAACATATCTCTGCAGATATATATATGTATATAGACATCTATCTATCTATAAAATTCCTGCAGAAAAAAAAAAAAATAGGTTCAATACATTAAACCATTAAAATACAGATGTTTCCATACCCTTGAAAAAAACCCTCTGAACTCAGAAAATGAAGCCTTAATTCTAGAGGTGCTATTCATTTAAGCAGTACTGACAGCAAGACCTGTTTTGAAATGTAAACAGCAAGCAAGGGCCCTCCCAGCTCTGATCTTTCAAGGAAGTCAACAAAATCAAAAAGAAAATGTTGAGTACAAGTCATTTTCCTCTAGAACTCCTGCTCATTTTCCCTCAGTGCTGCATCAGGGACTGACAGGTGAGAATGCCTCGATGCACACAATCCATGTCAGTTGGTTTTCCCCAACCTCTGCCCCTTTCCAATACCCTCGTGGGTGCTCAGTGCACCTCCCAGAATCAGTGGCTCCCTTTGCTAAGTCAAGAACCTGGCACTGACACAAAACCCTGTTCTTGCTCATCCCCACAATTGTCCTGTGGGAGCAAAAGCCCCTTCTCCAGCTGGCAGCAACAACACGACCTCAGCAAACAGCCTCCTGTGGCCCCCAGCGTTCTGCTGCTGCCGAGTGCTGGGCAGGAGGTGGACAGCAGCTCTTGAGAGGGTTTTTTACTCCTCTATCACTTCATTTTTGCTTCAGGCTTCTACATAAGCTCAGAAGCGCTGTTCTGCACCAAGAGAGCTTGGAGGAGTCAAACCACGGATTTTACACCAAACGTTTTAGCTCTTTCAGAAGTTCTTTTTTTATGGCATCTGGCACTCGATTGGATGCCACCATTAGCTCATTTCATATAAACTGCAACTAACAAGGAGCTGGCTCAAACAGCCATTAGGGAAAACCCATTCCACTCCGGACCTCCAATTTCACCGAGGGCACTTCTGAGCAGCCCACATTTCTGCGGTCTTTCCATGTCCGACAGTTACAGTGATTCATCCCAAGATGACCACAGAGAGCTCTCCCATTTTTTTGCATATTCATGGAGGGTTTTTCTTTTCCTTAGTGGCTTCAGATCTGGCGGGGAAACCATCACCCCGTGAGCAGCTCCGGGCGAACTCCGGCCGCTCCCGCCGCCGCCCGAGCCCGCCTGACAGGCGTGACCGATCCCGCCGTCCCGAACAAAGCCCGAATGTTCCCTCACCAAAGACACCATTCTGCAAGGGACTTCTTTATTTGCCCACACAGGACTCTGTTGTTCGTGAAAAGAGAAACTTTAACGGGCAGAGATCTGTTCCTGGGAATTATTCAGAGCTATCCACTAGGCGTTTTGTGTGTTGTTAGAACTAAACAGCTTTGCAGCTCCCACTGTTAACCCACAGAGCCCCTGTCGCTCTAACAAACCTCCAGACACAGGCGTTTAAACCAAAGTTGGGTGAAATACAAAGGCAGGAAAACAATTAGCAGGAATCCTTTCCGACCCAGCTCTTGCCAGGGGCTCAGGTCATATCAACACTTACATGAAAAATGAACAACTGAGCGACGTTTTCATTCCTCATCTTTCTACTTCTACTTGATCAAAACCTTCCTGATTCTTTTTTTAACAAGATAACCAAACAGACAACACAGATTAAACTGGAAAGATGTCAGAATCATTCTCTGGTTTCAGTTAAAGATGGGGACTCAACTCCAAGGTTGTTATTCTGCAATAGCATCAGTGAAACTCATCTTTGTTTCCCAGCTCAAGGACATTTTATTCAATTTCTAGGCATTTTTACTTGGAATTTCAAGTCCTGCACTTCAACCGGAAAACTGCTTCACAAGAAACAGCTTTGGAAAAGTACCATCAGTTTCTACATAACCAGTACTTCTTCTGAAGAAGAAAATCTGTACCTCAGAAGGAAAACTGAAGTGGTCAGACTGCTTTGGGGCCCACACTATGATGTGCAGCTCCCCAGGCCACGGCACCAGGGCAATGGTTCTCCCTAAGCTCTCCTTTCTACCACACAGAACACACGGAATAAACACCAATTCTAGAGGCTCAAGCTGGAGTTGGCTCAGAAAGCTCATTAATCACCACCTAAGGACACTGCAATGAGCACTAAGGACAAGAACTGGCACAGTTCAAAGGATACCAACTGGAAGCAAGTCTACTGTCAGCCCCAAGATTCAGCACAGCGAGCTACCAGCGTTCACTCTAGCAGACACATGATGTTTCCCAGTGAAAACCTGCTAGAGGCTCCACAAAGCACAGAAGAGCAGAAACCAACTGCCCAGGACCACCTTTGTTTCATATTGTTGACAGTTAACTCCCTGGAACACACAAAACCCATTGCTAAAGCTTGAAGGCTGAGCAGTCAGTATTGCACAAACCTATTCAAAGTTAGGGAGATGAGGAGGAGGAAGAGGAAGGGCAAGACCCTGGAAGAAATATCACCTCCTTTCAAACCCCAGTGCCTACCATCCTGCAGCTGATGCAGAAGGGGGGGTCACTGAGTATGGCTCAGGAATGGACATCTGGCAGAAACCTCCCCTCCTCCTCATTTCCATTATCCTCACTGGAGGGGGTACTCTGCCCGGGTTACCTCCCCACTCATGCTTTCCTGGGAGGTCTTAGTAGACCAATTTACTTCTATACATAGATATACACACACACATAAACACTTTTTTGCAGGAAAGAAGCATACGTGTGATACACAACATAATACATACAATAATGAGATTTAAAAAAAATAGATAAAAGAAAAATTACACAGGAAATCAATATATTTCCTACAGCAGGAAAGGGAAAGAAGCAAGTCTGATACCATCTCAAAACACTGTAAGTAAAAGAAGCAACACAGAACTCTTCCATGTTCTGGAGACAGGCAGATGCCTTGGTCAGGAAAGTGTTTTCCTGGAACTTCTGGGTGTTAGTCTGGCATTTAATTAACACTACCAGAACCTTCTTTAAAAAAAAATAATTTGAAAAGCACATCATATCACAATTAAATGGATTTATCAGACTCAAAAGTGGAGGAAAATTACACTCCTTCTTCCACAGGAGTATATTTTGCTATCTGCATGTACCCCTAGCTCCAAACTAGGTTAGTGCAGATCTCTGCCAGAAGACTTTTCAGACGAGCACTGTATTAAAAGGCTTCATTAAGTTGCAACACCAGGCATAATATCCACGTTCTAAACGCTGAGGGCTCAATTAAACCCATTTGGTGAAATTACCATCGCCTTCTGCTTCATGTAACTTCAAAAATGCCCAAACCTCTGCCTTCCTGGAGAATTCAGCGACGCTGAACAGGGAACAGTTTGATACTGGGGAACATCATAATAACCGATTCGCATCCCTCTGCCCCTGAGCTTTAGGCTCTTGGCAGAAATCAAGCTTTACTTGCAACAATAACAACAAATCCCTTTCCATATTCACGATCAGAAGCTTGAAACGCCAAGAAACCGACACACACCCTTTATTTATTGTTTTCTTTAGTGCAAAATGGGCTTTCTTGGGCATTTCTGAACGACCAGATGGTACGTGCTAAGCCCCTGGTAGGTGAACGCGGCTTAACGTCAGCACACCTCTAAATTGATTTATTTCTAGGAGGTGATTTTCTGATGCCAAACCATTTCTGCCCGACGCTGTAGGATGAGCCATAGGGCCGGAGGAACTCCCAAAGCAGGCGCTCTAGGTGCGGATGACACAGAATTACGCACTAAAAGAAGACGCAATTCTACAACGCGAAACCCGCAATCACCTCCCCGGTACCCGCACGCAGGCGGGTAAACCCAACGCCACGGTTTCTACCTTTCCGCGCACAAAACCGAGCGGGTGCAGGGACCCCCACACGCACATCCACACCCGCAAACACCGGCCCCAGGGCTGAGGAGCGGGGCTTTCGCTCCCCGCAGCCCCTCGGCGGGATGGAGCCCGTCTGCTCCCGGCCGCCCCAGCCCACGGACAAAGGCAGCGGGAGATGCGCGGCAGCCCGCGCCCCACACTCGCCTGCCGCCCTCGTCGAGGGCGTACCTGGAGGGTTTAGGGGGGGACAGGGATGAAGGGGGTCGGCAGCGGGGCTCGGCATTACCTGCGGCGGGCGGGGGCGGCCGCTGGGGCTCGCCCCCCTCCTCCAGGGTGACGGTGCCGTCCCGCCAAATGCGGAGGTGGGCGGCCGGCCCGAGCCGAGCGGCGGGAGTCTCGCCGCGGCGGGCGCGGGCCCGCAGGGATCCGCAGCACTGGTAACACACGGCCCACGCTTGCTCCTCGTTGATGGGCTGGTTGTAAAGCCTGAGGATCTCCTCCAACGACAGCGCCTCCGGCTGCCCGCCGGCCCCGCCGCCGCCGCCGTCCTCCTCCTCGTCGGCGGCGGAGGGGCGGGAGGCGCCGGGCTGGGGCTCCGCGCCGCGCTCCCCCGGCAGCGCCATGCCCTGCCTCCGCCGCGGTGCTGCTCCTCGGCTCAGTGACCGGCTCCGCCGAGCCTGCTACTGCTACTGCTGCTGCTGCTGCTTCTGCCGCCGCCCGGTCCCTCCGTGCTCATCCTCCCCGCCCCGCTGATGCCACCAGGCCGCCGGACAGCCCGGCCGGTGTAGTAGGCAGGCAGCGGCCGGTAGGAGGAGCGGCTCCCGGGCCGCCCGCCCGCCGCTGCCAGCGCCGCAGGGGCAGACAGCTCATAGCAACGCAATGGCGTCCCCGCCCGCCCGCCGCCGCCGCAGCGCCCCCTGCCGCCAGCAGCGCGCACACGGCCCCGCAGAAATGGCGGGCGGCGGCCCGAGGGGCGCTGAGGTGCGGGGAAAGCGCTGGAAGGAGCAGGGGCTGGAAAGGGCGAGGAACGGGTTCGGCTGAAGAAGGGTTGGGAAGCGACGTTCCCGCCGCTGCGGGAGGCAGACCCTGCTTCGCTGGGCGCGCTTCTCCCCCGAGCCCTACCAAGGCAACACGCAAGGCTCCTCTTGGAGAGGCTAAAGAACTGCAAACTTGCATCAAAAAGGGTTTTTTCTTGAGTATTCCACAATTTTACTCAGCACCATCAAGGAAAATTAAAAAGGTCCCCGTTGCACCTCCATTATATGAAAAGAAAAAGCTTATAAAGGCTAGGACAGCCTTGGGCAGCTTCCCCTTCTGTACCACAGAGCACTGGCCAGGCCCCACCACCCTGCTCCAACTCTGGGCAATTTCACTTCACTTTCAGTCATACCAAGTTGGCTTTCCCTCTTGCAATGACATACTTGTGTGTACCCTATGCTGCTGCAAATAAAATAGAACTAGGATTTAAACAAAGCTATAAAATTTAGTGATATTCACACGTGACATAATCCAGCCTTTCAGACTGGATTAGATACAAGGCATGGGTGGGAAAACTGCACCCTCTGAATTGTCCTGTACAGATGGATGATCTGGTACATGGAATAGTCCTGTACATTTTGATCTTGCAGGTATAAAAAGATAACATGAAACCAGATATCTGAAGTGTTTGAAACCTGGTAGTAGCAGGGCCAGCAAGTACTTCTGCACTAATAGATATTCCAGTAAACACTATTAAACCCCAAGTGTGGCAGCAAAGACAATAGTGTCATGCAACCACACCACTGATTAAATTTCCATGCAATACCAGTGCTCACAGCTGCTGTATGTGTTGTAAGCTTCTATAGGATGATGGGGGGGTTATTATGCCAACAGCAGCAGAAAGAGTTGGATCTTTCCTACAAGTAGGGCAAAAGGAGGTGGATGTGGGCTGACACAGAATGGCTTCTGTGGAAGCAATCATATAGTTTGGATCCTTCAGCCTCAAAAAGAGATGGCTGGAGTCCACAGGGTGGAAGAGGCAGGGTATGGAGAGGTCCAGCAAGTCCAACTGTTTGCCATTTCTCAAGGCATAAAGACCAAAAAACACTCAGGAAAATCATAATCTACAGGTTGAAGACAAACCAAACCATAGAGGGATAACATATACCTCTGTTATAACCTATACCTGTTCTTAGAAGCTGTTGCTGGGTCCAAGAGAGGCAGAAATAACTTTTATTGTGGAAAGAACATGGGCTTAAATGTCAGTATTTCTGCATCTCTTTGACTAAGAGCACACTGCATAGGGGAGGTCACACAGGAGAGTCTTTTACCATAGAATGTTTTGAGTTGGAAGGGACCTATAAAGGTCATTTCATCCACCCCCCTGCAGGGAACAGGGCCAGCTGCAACTAGAGCAGGTTGCTCAGGGCCCCGGCCAACCTCACCTGGGATGGTGCAGCCACCAGCACTCTGGGCAACCTGGGCCAGGGTCTCACCACCATCAGTGTATAAAATTTCTTTCTACATGTAGT
>JAOEGS010002924.1:113362-150742 GCA_025447755.1 Corythornis vintsioides | reverse complement strand
GCTCGGGCAGGGGGGTTGGACTAGATGATCTTCTAGGTCCCTTCCAACCCCTAATATCTATGAATCTATGAAACCCTGCAGCGCCTGGACAGCCCTTCTCTGGGGTGAACAGGCTCCTGTCTGCCCATGCAGACTCTGACTCCACAGCTTCACAGAAGCAAGGAGCTGAGTACCACAGAGGGAATGGGCTGTCTAGACACAGCTTGACCTCCAAGCACATCAAGAGCCATGCTGGGCAGTACCATGGTGAGCTGAGCTTGGCTCCTTTTCACCAGAAGTAAAACAAAACTGCCCTCCTTTTAAGGGCATACATCCACAACATCCAGCACTGCTTTAGGAACTTTTATTTTTATAAAAAGTCCATCTTCCACATTTAAACCCACTCTTAAGAGGTCTAATGCAGGTGAATCTCCCCTTCCCAGCCAGGGCTGGCCAGCCCAGCAAAGTAAGAGACAGCTCCTTCAAAGCACAGCTTGGAATGCAGGGACAAAGCCACAGCCAGGGTCTCTCTCCTGGAGGAAAGGACAGGCAGTGAGCACTGGAGAGATGCTGGAACCTGGATCTTCCTGCATGACTGCTCTCAAGTTACACTGACTTTGCAAACAGAGGCACAATGTGAGCCAGACAACCCTGACAAAACTCCTTTGTGTGCAAAGGGCAAAGGTATAGGAGATGGGAACAGAGGGCCCAGGTGTCCTGCAGCATAATGTATGCTTCCACAAAGGAAAGGGAGAGGCAGGGCCAGCCCTGAGCTTACACAGGCTGCTGCCAGCTTCTCAGCTCAGAAGCGAGTTTGGGTACCATCTGGGATAGAGAGATAAGGGAATTAGGCTGCTCTCTTCAGCTAAGTAGTTGCAATCAGTCACAGCGACAGGATTGATCCCAGAGGAATTGCAGTGAGACAACACACAGAGTGCTGCAGCTGCCAGAGCGTGTGCTGGGACCCCCAGCACCACAGAGCTACGTCACACTGGCATTTAGTATCTTACTGAGCCCAGAGCAGCAGGACTCAGCGACCCTACTGCAGGAAGCATGCAGAGAGTGAGGTGGAGAAGATGCTGTGTGTCCCTGCCCACCACTCCACCACCACTTCTAGAGGATCGGGGAAGTAGATATGAACTTATAAAGGAGCTAAGCAAACTGAAAACAAAGTGCTTCAGGCAGAGAGCAGTTCTGTAGTCCTGTAGCGCAGCCAGTGCTTTGATCTGCAAATGCTCCTGGCCTGCACATGCAATTGCACTTGCTAGAAATAGTCAGAAAATCTGCCCTGGCTTCAGAGGAGATCCCCCAGCCACCCAGCTGCTCTTTGAGGTGCTGCCACAGAGATGCTTCAGAAAAGAGCAGGCTTACATACTGCCAGGCAGGGAAGGATTTCCTGGGGTGGATGCAGTTTTCCCCCCATGTGCACACAAGGCTTGGGATCCCATTGTGCAGGGAAGATCCCTTCATGCAGTGTCACCCTGTACCAGTGTGGAGGGGGAAGAAGTTCTTGCCATGGGTGGCTGAGGGGCATCATCAGCTGCTGCTTTTGAGGGGATCTTGTGCTCTCGGGGTGGTGTAGGAGGGGGGAAGGTGGGGCTCTGCAAGGCATCCGAGTAAATCTCATCCTGGACACAGGGACGCTGCACAACCCTTTGGAGCAGTGGCTTGAGCAAGCCTACAGTCAGCTGGTTCTCCTCACTGGAGAAGGGCACTGGGTCCTCCTGAGAGCGAGGGAGGTGCTGCAGAACTACTGTGAGGATATCTGAAGCAGTGAGCTCAGCGGGGCACAGTGGCCACAGTGTGTCCAGGTAAGGGTCCAGCTCCCGGTGCTGGGCAAACTCTGCCAGCAGTGTGGTGAATATCTCCTTGTTAAGCAAGGGGCTGAGCTTGGAGAACTTCTCCGCCACCTCCACTACCCGCTGCCACCGCTTCAGGCGGATAAGAAGGTGCAGAGCTTGTAGCACAGCCTTAGGCCTCTTGCTGCATAGCAGTAGTTCGAGCTCCATCTCATCATCTGCCTCACTGTGCTTGTTCTTCCTCGACAGTACTCCCAGTGCTCTCTTGTACAGGGGCACCCGGCCCTCTGGGCCCTCCTTGCTGCTGTACGCCCAAGAGATGCTAACGTATTGCTGGGTCAGCTCCACAAAACGAGGGAGCCATTGGGGCTTAAATCTCAGGAAGGAGGTACAGATGAGCTCAAAGAGCGGGACCACACCATTCTGACCCATCTCCTCCTGCTGCTGAAGCCCTCCCAGCACCTTCTTCCACACCTCTGGTGTGGCTCTGGCTACCAAGAGGCCATCCCCATTCTGCTGCAGCTGCAGGCAGCTCCTTGTGGCCTTCCAGGCAGCCTTAGGGAAGGAGGCAAAGATGGAGTTCAGGTAGGTCAAGTTGTCTTTGTCCATGTCACAGTGCAGAATGCGGCTGACCTCCTGCTGCACCAGTTCCTCACAGTAGCTTTCCACCTCACTCTCTGGGGCACCCACCACACAGGTCTTTAGAAGTTCCAAGCTCATGTAGCTCTGCAGCTCCAGACTCATTGTGTTCAGGAGCTTGGCATAAGTGTCTTGGAGACCTTGGGATGGCTTCTGCTTCTGACAGAGGCTGTGTTGCAGAATGGCAGCAAGGACCACAGGAGCCTGGAACACACCACCTTTCTTCAACTTCTCCACTGTCAGCTTGGAGCTACTGAGGCTCCTCCTCTGATAGTATCTACAGGCCTCCTCAAACACCATCTCCACCAGGCATGGCTCAGGTCTGCTGCTGTCCTGAGGTCTGGAGAAGCTAAAGTTGTAGATGCCAGTTTGACTGAGGAACTGGATACTGTCCTCCTCTCTTGGGGACTCCAGGAAATGGACCTCTTTCATGCTCAAGTTTTTTTTTTCTATGAGCCTTCCACTGTTTTGGTCGATGAGGTACAGGACCCCAGCCAGCACACAGGCCAGGATGCTGCCAAAGGTTTTCAGCTGCAGAGAACTTCCTTGGGCCAGGCCTCCCTCCAGGTCAAAGATATGCCTCTGTGTCCCATCTGGCTCCACCATGTTCACATCACCCTTTGTGCTCACCAGCAGCAGACCCCCACTGTTGGACACAGTGGAAGTGTGAATGTCCAGAGATGTCAAACCTGAGAGAAGACCCACAGAACCAAGCAGGAGTTTCCTGAAGTCTGACTCGCTGTTGGAGTGCAGCGCCCTGCTGTGGACAAAGCCTGCAGAAGGGGCTGTTATAGTCAGTTTCGCCTTCTCTGGGTGCCAGATGAGGAGGAATTTGGAAGTGGTGGCAAAGCTGGCAGTGGCAGGCACCAGGAAGACATGCTGGGGAGAGGCCAGGACCTGGTACTCAGGACTGTTGTGCAGAACTATCCTCATTGTGCCCAGTCGCACACCTTGCTCCTCCACCTCCAGAGCCCGGCTACAGATGCAGAACCTGAAGGCACACTTGCTTGTGTCCAAGTGGGCATCCAGGGGAGGCCTCTCCTCACACCACACCAGGCTGGTTCCCTGGCTACACAAGGAGACAATTCGAGCCCGGGTACCCTGACAGAGCTCCAACGTCTGCAGCAGCTGCCAGCCCACAGCCACCACAAAGTGCCAGACCTCTGTCCGACCATGTTCCCACACAATGGCCAGTACCCAGGAGCCCAGTGTCTTAGGGCTTTGCAGGAAGAGCAGTCCCACAAGGGCTGGCTGGGGCAGCTGCCAATTCCTCTCGAGGTTGGCTCCACCGATGCCGTGGCGCTGGAAGGCCATCACCCGGGGCAGGGGGGGTGGCCGGCTCTTCTGCAGGACCAAAAGGTGCTGCCCATCGGGGCTGGACAGGACGTAGCTGGGCTCTTCTCCCTGGCACAGCAGCTCCTGCAGCCAGTGGCCTCGGCCGAAGTCAGTGAAGTCGGAGACCTGCCGCAGCATCCCGGCTCGCTTCCTGGGGTGCCCGCCCTGGACACCAAGAGCATGCACCAGGGCAAGCAGGGTCACGGAGCTCCCGCCCCCGCGGGGTTCCCTCCACAGCACCCTCCTGTTACCGAGAGTCTCTGGAAAACCTCCGACACCCAGGGACCCGCCCCGGGCACCCTCTTTCCCCGCTATGCCGGCTCCGCGGGCACCAACCCCCTTCCCGAGGTACCTGCCGCGCCTACAGCTCCCCCCACCCCGGAGGCGCTCCTCGCTGCCCCGCCTTCCCCGGCACCCCCTCCTCCCGCCGGGACCCCGCAGGGGCCTACCTGCCGCCGCCGCCGTCTACCGGGGCCGGGCCGGTGGCGGCTCTGTTCGGCGCTGCGCAATCACGAGGCGGCGGGCTTCCGGACGGAGCCGCGCCGCGCCAGCCTGGGTCGCCCCTCTCCTACTTCCGTCGCCAGTGCGGGGAGGGCGGCGGGGCCGCGGTCCGGGAGCGGCCTCCAAAGTCTCACAAGAGGAGGGACCATTTTTTACCGGGGGGTGAACGCGTCGGTTTCCTCAGGGAGAGGCGCGCTCCGTCCGGTCCGGGGAGGAGTCTCCCCGCCGCTGCCCTTGCCTGCCCTGCCGGCAACCGGGGCCGCCCGGGGAACTGGCGGGCGGCTGAAGCTCGACGCTGACTATCCGCCCAACCCCCGCCGCCAAACCCCCACTGCCGGCGGGCGCTAGGACCACACAGCGGCTCCCAAAGCGCGTGCGCAGCGCCTGCGCAGTGGGAAGGGGCACAGCTTGCCCGCAGGTAAGAACTGGGGGTCCGGGAGACATACACACAGTTCCCCAACCCTGGCGGGGTCAGGCCACACCTCCCACCACCCCTCCGGAGGCGGCCACCTGAGCCCAGGCCGGGCGGCCCCTTTGTGCTTCCGCCGCTCCGGAGTGGGGGGAGATTTCTTTGCGGCGTGGGGGCGTTGTCCCCTTCGCGGGGCCTCTCCAGGAAGCGGAGCCCCGCCATTGCTGGCTCCTCAGGCTCGGCTCTCAGGGGCGCCCGGCCTGTGGGCACCCGTTGCTGGCGGCATTTCACCGGGGGCCTCGTGGCAAGGTGGGGGAGCGACGCCCGCTTAACCACGGCTCCCGCGTCAGGGCCCCTTTCTGCTCACGCTGCCCTGTGTGGGGCCTGGCTGCTTGCTGTGAATTTGGGGAGGGCTGGAGCGGTTTTGCACAACTCTGTTGCTCAAGAAGTTGTCGCTGCTTTCCCTGCCTGCCTGAGGTGCTGCTGTTACCAGTAATAACGTGTTACCACAGCAGATGCCTCTGGGTGCTATGCGGTGGGTACTGCCCTACTTGATGACACCTTGCAGCCGGCTGGAGTTGCCCAGCCCTTTGGCTGTACCTGTGCAGCTGCTCGTGGGCCGCAGTGTCACCTGGTTGCCGAAAAGGTTTGGGTTCAAGATAGCTCCTAGAAAAAGAATTAGTAGGGTATGTTCCTTTATAATTGATCGTTCTTAATTATTTGGTTCACCTCATGATCCTACAAGTGCTTGTATTGGCAGTGAATGGGAGCAGTAGGCAGTGGTAAAGGAGTGGGAACTTGCTGTATTTATTATGTTAAAGGCAGAGGCATCTTGCTCCCTAAGTAGGCTTGCAGCCCCTCTCAAAACCCTGTCGCACATGTCACTGTAAGTTTTGCTCTTGAGCAGAGACTGTAATCTGAATATGTGATGAGAGCAGATTCGGGCTGAGCAGGTGGGTGGAATATGCAAAGCAATAAGGTAATTTGGATCATTGCACCACGGGGTGATTGCAGTTCACCAGCTGTTTGAGCTCTAGAAAGAAGTGTGACAAAAAATTTTAAGAGGAATTTCGGGGGGAGGGGAAAGACATCAGTTCAATTTTTCCAATAATAGTGTAATCGTCTATCTGTGTCACTTAGGGTACTTTTTGCTATGTGCAGAGACACCACGGGGGGGGGGTATATGCAATGTAGAAATGCTGAACATTATTGGCTGGCATACACAAAAGAAACAGCTAGGCTTTAATGAGCTGCAAGGCTAAATATCATCTGCTCAAACTCCTGCTAACACACTTGGCAGCCATGCAGATATCCCTCAGAAGGGGAAGGGGGGGGTCAACCTCTTCTATTTGAAATTGATGAGTTGCTGTATTCTGGCTCCCTGGTGGTTTGTTTTAAGATTTATACCTTTTTATGTTTGTGTTTTTCTCCCGAGTGCTTGTGCTGTTAATGGTTCGTATCTCAAAAACGTTCCCTCTCTGCAGCTCTACTGTTCTTATCTTGGCGTGTATGCACTGTGCTGCTTCTTAGAACATAGCAACTTCCTCAGAAGTTAGAGCCAAGGTCATGCAGCTGTGCTGTATTCAACATGGCCTTAGAGCCACACTGACAGCTAAAGCCAAGGGAAAAGGGCAGGGGAAGGTTACAGGCAGAATGTTTTTCTTCAGAAGGAAGACATCTGAAAAGGTCTCTGAGTGTCATCAACCTTTAAGTGAGAGTGTAGAGGCAGTGTGGAATATTTAATGTTAAACTGAGGGGTGGATTCTGAAGGGCTTGAAAAGTTAAAACCCAAGGAGACTCTGACATGAGAGAGCTGGGCATTGTAGCTAGGAATACAGAAAGGAAGCGTGAGGAAATGTAAAAATTAATTTGGAAAGATGGTGTGAACAGATAGAGGTGGAAGTATATGATGCATGTCTACATGGACTTGACCAGAAGAAACTTAACTCGGTAGTGGTGTGAAGTTGATGGATTGGGTGTTATTTTAACTGGACCAATAGAAATGACAGGCAATTGTTAAAAACGTAGCTTGGATGCTACTCTTCTATGTCCTTGCAAAAGCTGGTGTAGTGGGAGGTAGGTTGTAGCTGTATCTGCATTAGGAAGCTACCTTTCCTGTTTTACATGGAGGGGAAAAATGTCTGACATTATACCGTAGTGGTATAACTTCAGACTACTGTGACAAAGCGTGTATACTGCTGCTGCTCTGTGCAGAAGGGCTTCCTAGTCAAAATGTGTAGCCTGGGACTGGGCTGGAGAGCATGTTGCTCGGTACTGCAGAAAAAAGAAGTAGGATCTCTGGGTTTTTGTCATCAGCACGCCCGCAGAATATATTTCTTGTTATATACTGCATGAAGGCACCTGGAAATTCTGTTAGATGAATCCAAGGCTTGTGTGCTGTGAGTGTTGCTGTTTCCCTGGTTGATAGGTTGGACACCTTACAGCTGTAAAGTAAGGTACAGGCTGAGCAGTTTTCATTCCAATGACAATATACAAATAAAGGTAGAGGATGAGTGAAATACCAAAGGAGTGTGTTACACTGGCACAAACCATAACTGCCAACGCAAGAGTTGGCAAAGGGTGAGCTGCAAAAGAGCTTAGAGCTGGAGTTTGGTAATGTTGATTGCTAAAGCCTTGACAAAGCTGAGCCCAGCATGTTCTTCTCTCTCTGTTTTCACTAGTGGTCTGATCCTGGGTGTTTTAATGCTGGAGCTTGAACTGGGTCAAGGTGCTGTATATGCATCAGGAGTCTTACTTCTGTCCCGGGTGGAGGTTGTCTGTTGCTTCCTGTGATGGACACATGCTGGAACATGTATTTTAACTGCCAGAACCTATGTTTCAATTGCCTGTTGCTCAGATACAGTATTGACTTTGCAGATTCATCATGTAGCTAATGTGTAAGCTTTCCCTGCAACTTCACAGTTTAATGATTACTTGGTTTATTATGTGTTGCTTTAGAAGCTGAAGGTTAACTTTTAGGCAGGGATTTATCCTCCTCTGTTGCATGATCAAGATAATTTTTGTACAACTTTCCTTTAGATTTGAGTGATACACCTTGAAAATACCTTGAAAGCCAAAGTGTGATTGCTCTGGGTCCCAAGCACATGCAGTTGGAGGTGGGGACAATTACCAACCTTGAACTATTTCAACAAGTCTGTCCAATCTTAATAGCAGTGGCAAGTCAAGAGATACTGGATTCTAAAAGCAAAAGCATCTTGGTTCTTTTTCGGAGTCTTTATAAATATTGGTTGAGGTCTGGGGCTTTGGTGTTAACAAACTACTGTAGATCACGTAATTTGCACTAGCTTTTTCAGATAGGGAAGAAATGGTTTGCCAAGTCAGCCAGTATGTGAAAGTATAATTTTATGTCATCTGGTTGTTTTTATTTAGGCAAGAAATGTTACAGCTGTTTTGTTGTTGTTTTGGTTTGTGTTTTTTTTTTAGGGGTCCAACTGAAAAAAGTATATTTTTTCACGTCTGGGTTTATATGGGAATTGTCTGTATGCATCTGTAATCTTGAAAACTTTCAGGTTTGTTAACCAAGGCAATTAAAAGCAAAATACAGTGCTTGATGGGCTGCTTGTAGCATTACAGAAGTTACAAGTTTTGGTTCCTGATGTTGTTAGAGTTTAGATGTGCATTAGTGTGATGTTCTCTACGGTAGCATTTTTACTATTTTAAGATGATCTGTGGAATAATGATAAGTCTGTACAGGAGCCAAGTGACAATGTGAAGCAGCCACAGTTCTCAGTGTGCACAAGACTGAGTGATCCTCAGATTGAAAATGTCAGGTTCATTTTTCCTGTGGAGATGCTAATGAAAAGCTAACAGAGATGTGTTCATCAGAATGTCACATGTTTGGTTGGAATCTCTGTTCTTGAGTTCTGGAATGAAATGGAGAGGAGATGGATGATTGGATGTGCTCATCCCTCTCTTCCTCACTGGATCATCTGATCCCAGGGTTGATGACAGATAAAGCAAGAGTCTGCTTGAAGTTGCATCTGCCGTGGCTTTTATCTTCCTGCCTTTGACTACCAGGACTTGTGCTCTACGAGGTTTCTTTTGGTTCCAGATGAAGCATCTTGGATCTTCTGCTGCACAGCAAATATGGTTCTAAAAACTGCCACGCGTGCGCTTCTCTTGGCCCTGAGGGGTGGTCCTCCTGTGCCCTCTGTGGCTACAGCAGGATTCACTTAGCAGCATGTGCTAATGGGACTGACCTATTGACAGAAGAAATTACCAGTTTGAACATAAAATGTGGAGAATACACTGATGCTTTTTTAATGTGATGCATTTAAAGGATAATTATTAACCATATTCACTGTCATTTTCATAAGCTGTCAGAGCATCCTGATAATTTGACACCTCTACAACTTATTTATAAATGTTTTTTGCATTTAGCTGTTGTTTTGTGCAGCTGCCTAAGAGGTACCCATTAGCAAAACATAGCGTCCTGTTTCTATCTTTATGACAGCTAGAAAATGTAATTGCATAAAGTGAAAAGAAAAAAAAATTGTACAGCATGATCATCAGGGGTCATGAAACAAGCACAGCCTAATAAAGCATTGGCATGAAAGGCGACTTCTACTTTTTTCCCCATGCTCCTCTATATGATCATTTGTAGAATAGCAAATTATAAACAAGAATATTAATTTGATCCTTGCCTCTGGCTGTCCCCTTTATACCAGCTCTCTGCAGCTTTGGTTGAGAGAATGCAAATCCCAAGTCTCATTTTGACAGAGACTAGAATTTTCACATGATCATGTGATCCCTCTGATGCTCACTCAGCATCATGCCTCTGTGTCTTGTGGGATTTAGATTTTTCTGTCTGTCTTGAAAATGTAGAAGAACTGTTAAAACGTAGCTCTCCAAGTCCAGGGGCTAAGCAGACATATTGATTCCTTCCCATTCACATACATGTTTGATGTGGGAATGCTGACCTAGAAGCACTGAGAGTTAGTTTATTAGTTTTGACATTGGGATTCATTAGCTGTAATTCAATTAGAAACACGCTGATGGATGTGTTTGTACGCTGGAGCTGGCAGCTGCTTTGAGTTTAGAAACTAGAAATTCATGCTGAGAAATTGTTTTGTACAGTCGTGGGTAAGATTTTTATTGCTAGACTAAAAGTACAATCATTCTTGATTTGGCTTTTAATAGATTTCTTTCTGTTTCCAATTATGTTTCTAATTAGAATAATGTCTTATTTCCCATGACAGTTTAAAAATAATGCAAAGTCTGTAAAAGAAACTATAAGGATGATTGAATAATGAATTATTCTTTTTTTCATTTGTTAGATTGAAACCTTCTTCCATCTTAGTTGGATATATATACATTTATTAGGCTTGTGGAATAATTTTGGTATTTACAGAAAGGTATGGTGCAGTAGTTGCTAAGTTTTCTTCTCTCAATGTGCCTTGGAGCTGTTTCCATTCTCACTCCACCACACACACCAGTCCTTAACCATCCATCTGCACATATCCCCTTTCTAGCTGGGAGACAGCTTTCTGTATAAACCTTATGTGTGAGATCTGCTACCCTCTGCTTTCCCATCCAGGCAAAGCTCTTTCCTTTCACACCCGGGAGAGGGTCTTTTGCAGCATCATTATTTCTCCAGGCCCAAAGATGTTTTCCTGCCACCTAGAACTGAGATTTACAGCTCAGGGGATAGATGTCTTAATAACTCACTCTGGGTGCTTGAGAGTCCTAGTTGAGCTGTAGTTAAGACAAGAAAAACTTGTCTGCTGTGGAAAGAATGCAGAAGAAGATATCTGGAACTCGTATTCAGTGGTTGCCGGAACTTGCTCTTTCAGGGAAAGACAAATCTAACTATGTTGTGGTTGTAGAAGGGGTTCAGGCAGACTGGGATGCAGACTAAATCCAAAGCTGTCTCCATGGCTGCCAGCTCACAAAGCTCTGGGGTCTGCTGTGTGCTGACTGCAATGAGCTTACCACTCTATGCATAATTTAGCATGGCTGAGTGCAGCTACTGAAAGAGCCTGCCCATGTTTTTCTGGAGCATGACTTAAGTCAAGCCTTTGCTTGAGGTATGCTGGTGCCATGTGTGTAATTACCTTTGGAGGTATGGGAGAAAGGTTGGGAGCTCAGGGATATGAGAAGGGAAGGCATTATCTTTCTGCTAAATACCTCTGACAGTGCCGCAGTGGTAGAGGAGGTTACAACAGTGCTGAAGCTGTGATGCTTGCCAGAAAGATCTGTGATTGCAGATAAATACAGATTTGCAAGGTCAGAGTGGAGACGTGCTTTGTGCCATCAAGACATGAGGCTGAGAATACGTGACAAGTCATGTGTTCTGACTTGACCCTGGCATGGGTTGACTGTCACAGGTGGTTCAGGACTACAGCTATGGCTGTTAGGTTTTGTATCAGGTCATGTTGTAATAATGATACTTCCTTTTTTTTTTTTTTTTTTTTTTTAAATAGCATAATCAGTAACCATGAGATCCCAATTAATTGATTAAGTAAAACCGGTTTGTTTGTCTAGAAAACCCTTTGCTGTCAAATGGTCAGGAAATTAATCTGTTTTAAAATAATTGATCCCTGTAAAACTTCTTCCCTGTGTTCCTCCCAAAACTGAACCGCATGTGCTGCTTTTGAGGCTGGGCTTTTTGGCTTGATTTTCACAGCAGCTGTCATAGCCGGGGGATGCCAAGGTGCAGAGGAAGGGATGAGCTAGGGTGGCAGGAGCGCTTTAGGGAGGCTTTGCAGTCAAATGTCTCCTCACGTGATGCTGCCCATGTGAGTGATGCTGCCACAGGGTGCAAAAACAGAATTTGAAGTACTTTGGTAGGCAGCAGATTAAACAGATAAGAAAATACTTTTTCAAATAGTTTCAGGAGCTTTTTGTAGCTTGATCCCCATCAAAAAGGACTGGGTATACATTTGATAACAAGTATCACAGTTCATGCAGGGAGATAAAATACATACACTTCTAGATGTGAACTGCATTGGTCTGGATCGTGAATCTGTTTCTAGCAGAGAAGAATTAAGAAAATTTATCCATAAGGAGCTTATTCAGTATCTGCCTCTCTGGACTTTTGCATCTTTCTTTGAAATAGCTAGATGTGACCTTTGATCTGATTTCTTATCTGGTATAGGTGTTAAAGCCCCTACTTTCAGCTTGTGAGAGACTATTAGTGTTTCAGTGTGGTTAAAAAGTCTTTGATGGTTGAAGAAGGCCAGAAATGCCTTGAAGAAAGTTCAAGTTTTCGTAGCCTTTTTTTGCCCATTCTTACCCTCAGGGAATACAGCATGGCCCAAGCAGAGAAGAAGGGTGGGCTGCTCCGGAAGTCATCAGCCTCCAGGAAGCCGCTGAAAGAGAAGGTTGTGCTGATGTACGATGAGATCTTCACGGTAAGGGCTCAAGTGTCGTGGCTTTCCAGAGCTCTGTGTGAAATCTGCTGAGGTCTCTGCATGGTGGAGTCTTTGCCCAAGGTGAAGGACATGCTTTGGGCTCTCTTTCTGTCACACAGAGCTCTCTGTTCTGCTCTCTTCCATATGTCACCTTGTCCTGTTCCCTACCAGGACTGTGATCTACAGGAAGTCAGGGCTTTTCAAGTATTTTTAAAAAATAAATCCAAAAAATAAACAGAGACATCCTGATTGAAAGCTGCTTCTGTTTGTCCTTGTTTCTGGGAATCTGTGTAAACAGAATTCTATACCGAGAAACCACTTGGTCATCCAGTGGGATGGTGCTGACTCTGAACTACTAATGATTTTCTTTAAATTCTGCGTGAATGGTTTCTTCTTACTTGCTCTCATGGTTGTTCCTTTTCCTTTCAGACAGAGGACCCCAGTAAATGCAACCCTCGGTTTTGGGAGGAGCTGTTTCTTATGAAGGTAACAGGAATTGAACATCCTCTTATTTGCTGCTGGTGTTCTGCCTGCAAAGTGGCAGATTGTGAGAGGAAGGGGTTGTGTCTCTGAGGCATCCAAATGGTTGTGTAACATGCACAAACTGCTTCTTAACCTAACAGGTCAACTTGGAATATCTAGAAGGCAAGCTGGAGGCTCTGGATGGAGAAGAGTTAATGAAGATAAAAGATAACATCAACTGTTTGTTTCAGCACTGCATTCAGGCGCTGGGTGAGGAGCACCCGATCAGAGTGGTTAATGCATTACAGGTACCATGCTGAGAGATAGGGAATGCTCTCTTTTCCTTCTAGTGAAGCCATATATTTGCTGCTCATATCAAACATCCCGTACTCATTTCTTTGCTCTTGAGCTTTGAATCTCAACTTCTCAGCTGTAGGAATACAGGATGTGAATTGTTAGGTTTGGAGAAGTCATCTGTATCACTTGGCAAAAGTTAGGCCAGGGCTGAAGTCTAGAATCCTGCTGTATGAGTGTAAATAGGAACCAGGTAACATCCTGGGCCTGGGATGGGACAGTGTTCCCTTCATCAGACTGTGTTCTTGTTTTGTTGTGGAAAGTGATCCTGAAGCCAAAACTTATTTAAGCACTCCTTTCTTGAGAATGACTTTGGTGATCAAAGGTTTGGTTAGGTTAATGTCCTGGCTCTGACAGTAGCAAGGAGGAAAAAAAAAAAAAAAAAAAAAAAAAAAAGATGTTGTGTCTACCTTACTCTTTTGCCTTGTGTGGCTTTTAATTTAATTTAAATTTAAACTGGAGTCTCAAACTGCAGTGGCTATAGTTCTCATTCTCACCCTTCACAGACCTGAAAGGTGCCTGATGACAACAGTCACTGCAGACAATTGCTGCCTTGCAGTTTCCTGATCAATATTTTTGGCCTTAAACACACATATAGCTATTTTCCAAAGATTGTGGTTCTGTCTGGTACAAACTGGGTATGGGCAGAAGAAGCAGTAGGGTTACCTTTCCTCGGATCACTATGAAATGAAGGGGTGAACAAACAGGAAAAATATGGACAAATACATTCTTCTGTATTTTTTTGAGTTTTCAACATCCCAGATCCTCCTGAGAAACAATAGAGGTAGAGAAGTCAGACAAAATGTGTGGCTTCCAGACTGGTTTTTCCAGACTCATTTTATCTGTACATTCAGGGTCTTAGAGTGGGTGTTTTGCTGTTGTTTTGTAGGTATTGCATTTCATCTTACCCTGTGTTTTCTTTTTCCCTTTGCAGACTTTGTGTGCATTGATTCGGGGTGTCCATCAGAAGAATAAATCCACTTCTGGGTTTGACATCATCAACATGCTTGTGGGTTTTGATAAGGCAGAGCTATGTATGAAGGTAAGGCCCTGGGAATGTAGAGGAACAGTTTGTACAGCAGTCGTGTTGTAGTGATTTGTAGATGGCTGTGTCTACAAAGGTGCAGCTTTTGGGGAAAATATTACAGACACTTATTAAAAACAGCTCTTCTGAAGTTCTTTACCTGCTGGTGGCACAAAGACACTTGAGGTCCCCTTGTTTATGATATTATAACAGAGGACTTTCTTTTCTTTTAGTCTCATGCTGTGCAGTCACTATGTTTAAGAAATCTGAAGGCCAGAAAAGGTTGTCACAGGCCATTAGTATCTAGTCCTGAACTTCATACCTTGTGCTTAATTTTTAGCTGATAGACATAGCCCTGTGTTCTCACATTTTCAGCAGCACATGTACTGTTCTTTTTTTTTTTTTTTTTTCTTCACTGTAAAGATGTTGAGTTTTGGGAAAAGACAAAGTAATTGTTGATAAAGCTGAATTCCTGTTGTATCTTTCTACACAAAGTAGTAATTTTTCATCTCTTAACAATAGTAGGGCATTTGGGAAAAATAGTAAGTGTAACTTGCCTATCAGAACTGCATTTTTCCTTGAAGAATAACTATATTACCTGTAACAGTATTTGGAAAACAATTATTTGTGAACATCTGACAAACAGCTATTTGAAATCATAACTAATACATATATTATTAAATTAGATGTGTGCTGCTTACAAAAAAATCTCTCAGTGCCTAGAAGCAGAAAATTGAAAAAAAGCATTCACTCAAATTACTGTCTTGCAAACACAAAGAAAGGTCATATTTGTAGAGCGCAGGATTACTTCAAATAAAACCTGTTGTTACACATATACACTCTCACATCTAGAGAAAACTCTGGGAACATGATCATGTTGTTACAGCTGCAGCCATTAAAATGGAGTTAACACAGAACTGTGTGGAGAACCAATAGTGTGAATATGGGCTGTGTGACAGTAGTAATGGCTCAGTTATTGATTCTAGAATAGCAAGGCTTTGTATTGGTCATCTTGCATTTGAATCTCCCAAAAGGCTTTTTATAACAAACACTTCAAATAATTTTGAATATTACTTACAAATAATGTGATTATTGTTTAGAATCTGATGGAGAGCTTGGACTCGCTTCTCTGTGCAGAAGGTTCTGAAAGCCTCAAAAGCTTGTGTCTGAAGCTGCTTCTCTGCTTGGTGACGGTAAATAAATACCAATTGTGTCATAATTTACAGGCTTATATGAGCCACCTCTAGAGTGATGGAACTGTCTCAGAACTCGAAACACTCAGAGTGTTGCAGTGTGTAGCTTAAAAAGGGGGAAGAAATTGTGAATGAGAACAAGTGTCAGCCAGAATCTGTATTATTGCTCTAACCACAATGCCAGTATAGATTATCAGAGTGTTTTCACCTCACCATATAGGTGCCAACTGAGGCAAAGGGAAGAGACACAAGAGAAAGTATCAGTGGAATTCACAAGGTTTGGGCTTTTTTAGGGTAAAAGTGGTGTTTAAGAAGTGTCAGATAAAGGGAAAATGAGCAGAGGAGAGGACGAGGAAAAATAGGAAGTATAGTGTATACAAGAGTGGTGAGGATGTGAAAAATGAGGAAGCTGGAACAAACGGCTACTCCTCATCTCTTGGAATGGTTAACTGTGAATTATTTTGGCTGCAATAAGAGCTAATTTAAGTGTGAGGAAGGTCTTCACTGCCCTGCTTGTGAGAAGAAGGTGCTCAGCAAAGCATATGCATTCTGTTTTTTCATTCTCTGCCTTCTGTGTAGCAGCTGCTGGTGGCTGTTCTCATGCAGCTGTGTAAAATAACAATCTGTAGAGGAAAGGGAGAGCTTTTAGTGTGTGGGTCTTGTTTCTTGCCAGAGAGAGGGATGGGAGGCAGGACAGATTATCTCACAGATAAAGAGATTTAACAGTTAAATAAAACACTTTTTTGTAATAGCACTTTGGATCAGCTTTAAACTCTTAAACAGTTTTAACTTTTGATCAGTTTTAAACTGATGGAAGCATTTGGGGATATTTTAATCAAGGACCAAGTGATATTTTCCCAGGTTGTTTGTTAGAAAATCTCATACTTAAACTCCCTGTTTGCAGTCTGCACCTAGAAAACAAAATTTTTATCAGTTCAGTACTTTTAAAATCTTTAATCTTTTTATTTACTTCATGTCTAGCCCTACTGTTATTCGCACCTTGACTTGCTGACTAAGTGTGAGCTTTTGGGTAAATGTGTCCATCTGGTAGTAGAACTCTTCTGTTCTCAGTGTGTGCCAGAGGCAGCTACAGCTTCATGGGAGGCTTTGGGTGAGATTTTAAAACTTACGTTTCTACTTAGGTGACAGATAACATCAGCCAGAACACCATCCTGGAGTATGTGATGATTAACAGCATATTTGAAGCTATTCTACAGGTAAGGGTTCTTCTATTGCAGGGGCCTTTCTTCCATAGTGAGATCTTTCAGTGATAATTTTTCAGCTTTCTCAATGCAGTGTAGCTCACTGGTTGTCTGTTGCTTCCATTAATAACTCAGTCATTAAAAAAAAAAAAAATTGTCTCATTAGTCTGCTGTTTTTAGTCACTACTGAGTATTTAAAGGGTTTTCATTTGAGAGACGTTTGTGCATAGATAGAAGCTGAACAGATTTCTGGGCCAATTTCACAGAGAATTCCCATGTTGGAGGAACTTTTTTTCAAGAAGCAGCTTGGATAATTTGATAAATTACACTTTGTAGAAGTGGAATGGGGTTTGGAGAAGTACAGAAAAAGGTAATATTGGTGATGCACTGAGATGCTGTGCAGTGCTGTTGAGGAATGTATTTGCTCTTTATACTCAAAAGCCTATATGCATCCTCTCTGTCATAAATAAGCTTCTTTGTGTGCAGAACTTTTTGGAAGCATTATCAGTCCCTCAACCTTAAATACCCTCTTTCAGTTAGGACATAATTTTCTATTATGCATATTATTTCACAGCAACACACTGTCTGAAAGTCACTGCAAGCTTCCTAAAGCAGGCCTGAACAGAACTGTCTGATTATTTATTCCAGATCCTGTCTAGCCCACTTAGTCGCAGGGAGCATGGCTACGATGCTGTTGTCCTTCTGGCCTTGCTGGTCAACTACAGAAAGTATGAGGTAGGCAGTCTTCTGGATACAGAAACACCACTGCTCTCTACTCGTAATTTACTGTGGCCTCTGGATTATAAAGGCAAACTACAGTACAGCTTTTACAGCCTGCATTTATAACATCTGTCAAGGCACATCAGCACAGTGCTGCAGAAGATTTTCAAGGCAGTTGTTATGCTCTCTCTGTCTCCAGTGCATGTGTATAATCAAATGTGTATGGTGTTCATACAGCTCGTTTTGTGTATGCATGAAAGAAACTACCCAAGAGATTTGCATTTCCTTCGTGAAAGTACTGTGAGGAAGGTCCTCCTGGAGGAGTTACTGTTGTGCCAAACTTGCATGTTTGCCTCTATATGTGACTGTGTGGTTATACATAATCTCCAAAGTAAAATGAGCTGTCAGTCACTTCAGTCACTTCAGACTCAATTTGTAATGATTGAGAACCTGACTAGCAGTCTGAAAGAGCACAGCTCCTCAGAAGAGATGTTGAAGCTGTAACCAAAGAATCAACTGAACATCACAGCTAGTATTTTCAAGGGAAGTCTGACTGATTTCTCTCTGAGAAACTTTATTAATCTTCCTTTTTCTAAACTGGTTGTGCTACTTGATAGTGTATTCACATTTTTTTTTTTTTGTGCTTCAACTTGAAGACATTTTAAATGTCAGACACCTAATGTTGGCTTTTATTTGCATGAGGCATGATGAAAGCAATGATCAGTCTTTTATTTTCCTATAATTAGGACTATCTTAATGGCAAAAAAACTTACCTTAGAAAAACTATCTTAGAATGGCAAAAAATGGGTAAGTGCTAGAATACCCCTTTTTCAGCAGAATTAGTGAGAGGAGGCAGGCTTGGAAACCTACCTGTCTTTATAGTAGATCTTGTTTTAAATTATGAATATACCTAGAGAAAAGCCAAAAGACAGGAGCTACAATTAGTGTCAAAGTCGTCCCTGTTAATTTCTCCTTCCTGTGAATGTTGTCAGAATCATAAGTTAGAGATTCTGCTCAGCAGTGTGAGCAGTGATAGCATGAAACAGGAGCATAGAGTTTGGTTTCAGTGTATGGCTGTGAGAAAATTGTTGGGAATGATGTGGGCAGACTGGAAAGACCAGAGTTCTTATTGCAACATTCAGGTCAAAGGATGGAGAGGTGTGTAGTTGCATCCCTGAGCTGCAGATCTTTGTGTGCTCTGGTTTATGTCCTTAGTGAGATAATGCTGTGGGTACATGAGGCTCTTAGCAGTAGCTCTCAGTGGTGTACTGAGTTGGGGTTGAGTGCTTTGGAAAACATTGTCCAAGATTTTTTGGGGTGCTTAAGGACTTAGCTTTACAGATGGAGCTTGTGTGCTTCATACAATCAACTTCAAGGAATCTGTACTCTCCAGAGATTTCTAGCTCTCTGTGGTGTAAACTGTTAGAAGTGTTGAGCTCTAACACAGCAGCAGAGGAGTCTCTAACATTGTCATGCCTTCCTGAGTGCTCCTTCTTTAAGCAATCTTTGCAAGATGTTGCAGAAGGGAGATACCAGATTGCTCATGTTAAGTTCCAGCTTCAATGCTTGTTCCTGCTACGTAACAATGTGTGTGTCACAGATAACGGGCTTGCAGGACAGCTGCTCTGCTTTCCAAACTGACAGATGAACTAGCAGAGGAGCAGAAATTCCCTCTCAATAAACTCAGGAGACTGCCTGGCTGAGCCAGAAAAGAGAAGGTGTTCCAGGCATAGCAGCCTTAGTGTGTACTGTGAATCCTGCTGCTTTATGTGTGTTCTGCTTTGTGGGACAGGAGAGAGACATCCCAGGTGGTTGGGTAAACTTGGAAAAACGTAATAGTGTGTTTTGTTTTTTTTTTCCTGAAGGTTGAACTTAAAATCATTTTTCTTTCTTCCTTCTCCCCCCACCCTGAGCAGTCAGTGAATCCCTACATTGTGAAGCTCTCCATCGTAGATGACGAAGCTACACTAAATGTGAGTATCTGACTTGATTCCTCTGTGCTGCTGGGGATGCTTTTTCGTGTGCAGAGTTAGTGCAATGAATTCAGTCATGGTGTTTGGCAAAAAGAAGGTCTAGGAGCAGTGCTGCTGTAGCAACCACCATTATAGTGGGTTTCTGCCCTAACTGCACACTTGCAGTAGGGTAGGAAGCTTGTGACTTCAGCAGCACAAGCTAAATGGTGAAGGTGGATAAAAAGGTAGTTATCAAGGGATGTGCTGAAAGCTAATCTGTTATAGATTTATGAACTATCTATACACCATTTGCTGTCATGTGCCAAAGAGACACAAGATGGCTTGTGTCAAAGAAGATATCATTTCCAGTGCTGTGTCATCTGATTTTTAGCAGTTCACATGTTAATTCTTGGTGCTCAGTGGAAGCAGAATGAGTCAAGAGTTCTGCAACATACTTTGTGTTGTAGCCACTGCCTAAGTTTCGTATACAGACCTGTATGGAAAGTGTGGCAGCACTCTGAGCTACCTGAGGTCTGAATTTAGGAGCTGGTGTGAAGGAAAGAGCAAGCTCCATGCTAACTAAAGGGTGAGAAAGCTTATTCCGAGGTAATTAAATTAGCTTGACAGAAAGGATGATCATTAGTTGTGGAATGGTAGAGACTGTTAGCAGGAAGTGAAAAGGTTACTAGTGCTTATGGACTTTGTTTTGAACTTTTGGATGTCTTTCCTCTAACATCATCTATCTTCTGAAGATTTTGCTGTTTATTGAGGCTTCTTGAGTCAGCAGGCTCTGTCTGGAGGTCCATGGGGAGATCAAAATGTTCTTTGTTGAACTTAGTAATGAGATATTCAACTTGAAATTTTGGTGTCTTAATTTTTGGATGATATTTTTGTGGTATCATAGTGTGTCTTAATAGTTCAAACAGATTAATGGGAACTCTTCACAGTATGCCAGGTTACTCTGGGAGGGGGGGCAGCACTGCTCTGTGTTCACTGTCTTATTTCCTGCATTGAGATTTGTAATGTAGAGACTTTTAAAAAAATGCTTTCTTTCAGGGAATGGGACTTGTAATTGCCCAGGCTTTATCAGAATATAACAGGTAAAACCTAATTCCCTCATTTTTTGATATGTGATAGTTGCTGTACACTGCCACAGATTTGTTGTTTTGGTTGTTTTGTGTTTGTTTTGTGTGGGGTTTTTTTGTTTTGTTGGTTTTTGGTTGGTGGTATGTTTGTTTGTTTCTGTATTAAAGCAAACACCTAACAGCCCTGATGCACCTGGAGAGACAGCAAATAGTCTTAGACTTTGAGGTACTTTGGCTCAGTTATTGCTGTCATTGCAAGTGCAAATGCATCTCTACCAGCTGTGCTGATGTGCTTCAGTAGAGGTCTTGCTGTAGGGGAAGACATCTACTGTATGTTTTTACTGTCATGGATTTTACCTCTGTATGAACTTTTTGTATATCTTAGTCCCAAGTGAAAAGATAAATTACTTGCTTGGTACTTCTCTGTTAGAAAATTGATTTAACTGAAACACAATCTAAACCAAACAAATGTATCCAGGATTATCTGCGTGCCAGGTCTGAGATGATATGGGGATGTGTTCTTGCAAGCAGTGGAAAGCATTAACTGTGTCTGAAAGAGACAGAAAGCCAGCAGTAGGGGTAGCACGTTCCCAGTGTTTGTTTTGTAATCAACAGCACAAAATGTGAAATGTTGGAAACTCACAGCAAGTTCACAGGATCAACCCAAAACTTCTTATTTTATTTTCCCTGAAAAAAAAAATCAAAATATCTGGAAAAATGTTCTAATTCCTTTGCAGGTCTGCTATTATGGATACACAGATGACTTAACTGATCAGAAATCATGCACATGTATTTAACATAGTAAATTATTAAAGCAGAAAAAACCTTACCCACCCAACTTCCTTCATTCTGACAAAACCTGTCTTGGACTATGGCCTGTTGGCTCTTTCTTTCACCTGTACCCCCCAGAATAAGAATTGTTTTCTTTGCATGTTGCATCGTGTGTGGTCAGATTCCTGTGCGAAAGACATAAATAACCACTTAAGCTTTAATAGTCTATATGAATGCCAAATGAAGGAGCTTAACTTAAATCTGAGGTGCCCAACCTATTTGTTCACTTAGTCCAGTTCCAGTCCTTTCACCTACTGCAGGAATATGAGCTCAGGCTTGATCAGGCTATAAACCATTAAGACTCATGTTTCTGCTGGCCTAAGGATGACTGACTCTGGTTTAGTCTATAGCAGATGATGATTGAAATTAAACTGTCCTGGGTTACTGACTGTGTGTGTTCATGGGACTCACTGCTGTTTCACTGGTGCAAGACAGAACTTCCTGATCATTTGGTCCCTTTACTCCAGTGTTAGCCAGACTGATATATCCCCTAAACCAGCACTTCAACTCTATACAGTTTACAAATATTTTAGTACCCTTTGCAACTTTTTTTTTTTTTTTTGGTGAGCTCTTGAAAAGAGCTTGGGAAAATTGAAGATTTCTCCATATCACATAGGATTGTCCCATAGGGATTTAGATAAAATAACCCCATTCCTTTTCTAATTTTGGGGCTTCATCCTTATTCTTTTTTGCTCAGGCAATACAAAGATAAGGAAGAGGAGCACCAGAGTGGTTTCTTCTCAGCCCTAACTAATATGGTAAGCAAGGAAACACTGTTTTTCTATTCTGAGAATAGGTGTCTTTGTGAAGTTCAGTGGGTGGGTGTTTCCAAAAACTGAGTTTGGTGGGTGGTTTCTGGTGGAGGAGATGCATTGATCTGATCCAAACCAAATAGAAATGAAGTGGCTGTATTCTGAGGAGAATGTTGTTTGCCTGGGAAAGCTCCTTCAAGGGATGAGATCTCTATTCTGGCGCTGACAATCTAAGCTGTTTTATTTAATTTTCTTCATTCCAGTTTATTTTAAAAATCACAATTACTTGTTGAACACTTTTAAACATCTGCTTATTGTTACAAGTAAGCTGCTGCTCTGATGTAGCTTTAAACAGAGCAGTGGAGTATTTTTGTGCAAAGTCTACTCTGTCACTAGCTTCAGAGATCTGTTTCTTTACTGTCTTGATTCTCAAGCCTGGGTGCACTGTGACCTGCAGGTATCTTGGACTCTGCCATGTGCAGTGTCTGTGTTTTTGGAGGGTTACCCTCCAAAGACAATTGTGAATTTATTTCTTGCAGAGAGTGCCCACTGTTCCTCATGCTCAGTTTGGCTTTGATTTAGTTGCTGTCTGTTGTTTAATTGTTGCCTGAGATGAAACTGACAGGAAGATTTTCTGTAAAAAGTTCCCTGTTGATAGCTGTCTGTGAAGTGTGACATGGGTAAAACTGCTGCCACTTTGGGGCAAGCAGATGGGAAATGATCTCTGTTAGCCATTTACAGAATTGCAGACTAATCCAGGTTGGTATTCAAGATATGATCCTTGTTGTCTTCTTTTGTGATTTGACATGTGAAGCATTGGTCAATGACAGTAGTGCAAAATAAAATGTGTTTGTAGATGGTCATCCTGTTTCCCATTTGTCTTTTATTAGTATTAGAAAAAAAGCTGCCTGTGTGCCTTGGATAAGGACATGTCTCCAAGGGCACTTGTGATTTAGGTGAGAGAAAATATGGATTTTACTAATAGCTTTCACAAATTCCTTCTCTGCAATACTCTTTTTTTTCCATAGGTGGGCAGCATGTTCATAGCAGATGCTGATGAGAAGATCTCAGTCCAGTAAGTGCAGGGGTGTTTCTTAAAGGGTTGATGACAACTCGCCATGCTGGTGAGCACGATCTGCTCCATCACGGAGCAAAGCAAACTAGAGACACAAGTTCTCTTGTAACTAAAATGGTGCCACACGCCTGCAAAGTACGGATTCTCACATAAGTGAGAAGGGTGCAGCAGGAGGAGCCACAACTGAATTGCTTGTAATGAAGTGGCAGATGGGAAGTAGTGCTTCATGCATACTTGTCCCCCATAAAATGTTTTCTAAATAAAGGGGGAAAGGGATAAATATGAGGGTTTGGGGTGTCTTTAGGAACCTGTGGCTTAAAAGAAAAAACTGTTTAAAAAGAAAACTTTGAGGAATGAGGGAGACCTTCAGCAGGATGGGAGCAAAGACTGTAGTTCAGCTCTAAAATATTTTTATGGATTGTTAACTACTAATAAAAATTGGGATAATCATAGAATCATATAAATGTCTGGGTTGAAAGGGACCTCCAGAGGTCAGCTAGTCCAACCCTCCTGCTAAGAGCAGTGACATCTGCAACTAGAGCAGGTTGTTCAGAGCTTTGTCAAGCCCCACTTTGAATGTCTCCAGGGATGGGGTCTCAGCCACCTCCCTGGGCAACCTGTTCCAGTGCTTCAGCACTCTCATGGTAAAGAACTTCTTCCTTATTTCTAATCTAAATCCACTCTTCTAATTTAAAACCATTGCCCCTTGTCCTTTCACTACAGGCCGTTGTAAACAGGCCCTCTGCAGGCTTTTTATAAGCTCTTTTCAGATGCTGAAAGGTGGCTATAAGATCTCCCCAGAGCCTTCTCCAGGCTGAAAAATCCCAGCTCCTTCAGGCTGTCCTCGTCAGAGAGGTGTTCCAGCCTCCTGAGCATCTTCATGGCCCTCCTTTGGACCTACTCCATCAGGTCCATGTCCTTCCTGTGCCTGAGGGCTACAGAACTGGATGCAGGGCTCCAGGTGAGATCTGACCAAAACAGTAGATTGGCAGAGTCACCTTTCTCCGTCTGCTGGCCACACTTCTCTTGATGCAGCCCAGGATACAATTGGCCTTCTGGGCTGTGAGCACACACTGGCTGCTCATATCCAACTTCTTGACTATCAGCACCCCCAAGTCCTGTTCTGCAGGGCTGCTCTCTATCACCTCATCCCCCAGCCTGTATTGATAATAATAATTGGATTGCAGAGGCAGAATTTTAGGCAGTTGAAAAAAAAATAGTTCAGATGGGCCATGTTTATGAAAATCTTTGCTCTTGGGATTCTCATCTGGTGTCAACTCTTAATGACCTGTCTGTATCCTTTCCACAGAACAAATGAAGCAATCCTCCTGGCCCTCTATGAAGCTGTTCACTTAAACCGGAATTTCATCACAGTTCTGGCACAAGTGAGTTTCAGTGCAGTGTTTGTCCATTTCTTTGTAATGGATGTCTTTGAAATTAGAGAGTTAGAAATTGAATTGGTGAAAAGCTAATTTACCCAGCCCACCCTGCATACTTGTCATAGGTGTAGGTGAGCATGAGAGATCAGAAGGAAGCTAGGGCCTGGGTTTATGATAGCTTTAGGAAATACTTCCTGCATTGCCAGAAAATGAACAAAGTTTTGAGGGTACTGGTCATGTTGGAATGAGCTGTTTTTCCACTGTGAATGGGAAGGGCTGTGTGGAGTTGTGGACTGTCTTCTGTGCCCTATTGATACTTCCTTTCAGGGGAGAATGGATTGAGTGCACTGGTAGGGGTAAGGTGGCTGCAATTTATGCTCTTACTAGGTTAGGGCTGAGGAAAAGAGGCTGATCTGGTTCCAAAGTTGGCAGAGTTGTCCTGTCAGTGCACAGACTGCATGTTGTTGTCTGTTTGGGTATCCTTTGCTTAAGGACTAATTGACATGTGTCAATTTGTTATTTCAAATAATGTTTTGTGCTCAAACTCCCCTGGAGAGCCCAACCCCTTCTGCCTGGGAGACTGTTGATGAAGCATAGCACTCTCCTTTTGCCTGTCTCATGGTGAAGGAGCAGCTATGGCAGTGTTCTGAGAAGCAGTAAGCTGCTCCATACCTCTGATCACAAACCTCTAAACACTGTGAGTTTGCAAAGGTGGTTATTGCTGGGATAAAGGTAATGAGTCTGTCTGATCTAATGCTTGTGATGTGTCTGGCTGGAAGGATAACCAGATGTGTTTAGGAAAACCTTCATGTTTTAAAATATTTTTTTGTAAGTACTGCTGGTAATCTGTAGGAAAAATGACATCAACAAAACAGTTAACTTTCCTCAGTTATTTCAGGCCCCCAGAGTGCAGCCATACATCACAGGCTAGACACTTGTCCTGACAAAGGAGACCCTTGGGGACTGCAGATCTACTGCCTCTGAAGAAAGCTTCTGTTGCATGGGTAGTTAATTTGATGTTCCTTGCCTTTCTTCTCCCAGTTTATTAATTCCTACCACTTGTGAGAGATTTCTGCTTCTGTGTAATACCAACTCAGGCCTTTCCATGGTCTAGATATCCCTGAGGGAAGAGAGGCCTTTGGCATGGAAAAGAGCAGGGCAGAAAAAGAGCAGCTAGAATAAAAGCTCTTAAATTAAAAATAGGAGGATAAACTAGTTATTTGTGAAAGTTACAGCTGAAGTGGCCACTGTGGGCCTTCATTGAGGTGAAGGACTGATGTTCTTGGGTGGTTTGTCTGTAATGCTTTGTTTGAGAGAGGGCAAGGTAGGTCATGTTGTCCTTTGGAAAAAAACTCATAAAAGCTGATTAATGTTCTTGCTTAAGTTGGTTTTCATTGCTGGTGGCTGTAGGGAATGACTACTTGCTGCTGTGCAGGCACATGGGAAGAGCAGGAGTGCAGCTGTGTTGGTGCCTGAAGTGTTGAGGCTTCGGTATACTCACCAGTTTATTGTCTCTCGGTTTTTGCTGCTAGGTGGCACTGTTATCCCTCAGCTGATAGCTAGTGTTCGGGGGAAAAAAGGGTAAACACCACGCCAAAATCTATGGAAGCAAAACTCTTTTATGTAAGATTTTCAATGGAAAATGGTATTTAAAAGTTTAAACCAGTATGTGTAATGATAAAAATTCTCTTTGAATTGCAGTGTCTGTGCTTCCAATAAAATGCATGTGTTTATAGTTGCTCATGAGATACGCAAAGACAATGTGGAGCATATCCACTTGTGAAAATGCAATGGAATTAATGTCAAATCAGCAGTTCCATGACCCTTCATTTATTTAGAAGTTGTGATAATCCATTAAGGAGAATGATTCATATATGTAAAACTTGCCCTATGCAATGGACACTTTGCTTGGCAGCTAGACTTAAAATAGCATGTAGGCTGCCTGCAGTCTCACCAGTGTGGTTAGATCTAGAAGTTTCCAAAGAGTAAAGTCAAAGCAGTAATTAGGCAACTATTAGCAAGGCTGAAATGGGGAGAGTAATGGTGTGAGAGAAGCTGGGAGGATCGAGAGTGGTGGCATTTGTGTTATGTACTCCTGTCCTGCAGTGCCTGAACTTTACAGGAAAGTAAACTGCCATCATCTTTGAGTGTAAGTAGGTGGAGGGCAGGAGCGAGGAGAATTTACTTTTAGAAAGAGAAATAAAAGGATCTGGGAGGAGGACTTCAGATGCACACCCTTGGTTTGTTTTGCGGGGAATCAAATTCTGCATACGCTTTTCCCATTCTACACTGGGGAAGGGCATATCACCTGTCTGCTGGGACAGCCACAGCTTTCTGATGTATTTCTGTGTTTTGTGGCATACAGAAACTGATGTACAGTTTAATTGTTAGACAGTCATGGTCAGGAGCATAGCCTGACCCAAGTTTTCCTGAGCCTTCATTAGCCATGTATATTGTCCGAGAGTGTGGAAAGGTTGTATGACCTGGGGAAGCTGCTGACCTCTGTGTGTCTGGGTATTTCTGTTTTCTTTTAGAGCCATCCTGAAATGGGTCTGATGACCACACCAACAAGCCCAATTCCAACGACACCTGTCACTCCACTTGGAACCACCCCACCTACTTCAGATGGTAAGAAATGTGATGATCTCCAGAGGAAAAATGTACTGTAAAATAACTACCAAAACATTTTATCAAGATTGCAACCAATAAGGTCTGTGTGGAGTAGATATAACCTGGTACTTTCTTCCTAGAACCTTACTAAGCATGAACAAAATTCTGGCTTTTGAATTTCTTGAATGAAATTATGCTGATACTTCTGCTGAAAACAGTACTGTCCTAGTACCTGCATGAAGAGATACCCAGCTCATTAGCTTTTTTTTTTTTTTCATTTAGGCTTTTACATATCAATATTCCTAGTGTCTTGCCTGGGATTATTTGTCATTGGAACAGATTAACAGATAATTGCAGTGGATTCCTGTTTGTCATTAATGTACTTGTCCCCAGCTTTGAGTTAAATGGGATTTTAATCCAGTCTGAGTGTGGATGTATTCCTCCCTTCTGTTGCCTTTGATAGACTTTGTAAATGACTTCTTGCCCTGAGATCTGTCTTCTAAATTAGATGTTACTTGTCCACATAAATACATTTTGAAATAGACTAAAATAAAACCTATTTCATTTAAGGTATGAGTAGATATAACCTAGTTTAAAAGAAGAAATCAAATGGCTCTTGTAACGTACTTTAATGATGTCCTCTAGACCTGAAGGAAATGTTTAATGAAGGAAAATGGTCAGATTGAATAGAATATAGTTTGAGAATATTTCTGGGGAAAAGCAGACTAGGTTACTCAGTTGTAACAGCTATTCAGGTCACTTGATATCCTAGTTAAGGATGATCCTCCTTGTGGATGAATTCTGTCTGGTTACCATGGATGTCAAAGGCTTCAGTTAAAAAGCCCCTGATGTCTGAAGTCTCCCTGTGGATGTAACAAAATGTAGAGGGCTGGGCATTTTGTCAGCTTCCGCTTAATGTGTTCATTGCAAGTGTATCCACCCACACACCATATTAGACACTGACAGAATTTACATTTACCTACAGCTTGCTTGCACTCTCTTCTTTGATTTACCAAAAAAACCCAAAAGCAAACCAAAAAACTCCATCCTGCTTTCAGCAGAAACAATGATCTCCAAGACCACAGATGAAGTCTGGAGGGAGGAAGTTCTTTCCTCAGTTGAAAAGGCTTGGGTTAGTGACCAGTTGAGTAAACTAGACATCCACAAGTCTATGGACCCTGATGGGATACACCCACGAGTAATGAGGGAGATGGCAGAGGTTATTGCTAGACCACCCTCCATAATTTTTGAAAGGTGCTGGAGAACAGGAGAGGTGCCTGGGGACTGGAGGAAGGCCAGTGTTGTCCCAGTCTTTAAAAAGGGCAAAAAGGAGGATCCAGGTAACTACAGGCTGGTCAGCCTCACCTCCATTCCTGGAAAGGTGATGAAACAACTTGTCCTTGCTGCCATCTCTAAGCATCTGGAGGCAAGGAGGCTTATCACAAGTAGTCAACATGGATTCCGTAAGGAGAAATCATGGTTGTCTAATCAAATAGCCTTTTATGATATAAGTAGATGGATGGATGAGGGAAGTGCAGTGGATGTGGTATTCTGTGATTTTAAGAAGCTTGAGGCATCTTGCCACTTGTGAAGTTACCAAGTTTAAGGAGAGGAGCTTAAGGATGTGCAGCATTTATATCAGGAGGCATTCTGGTTCTGTGTGTTGTCACTTTTGTTGCTCTCGGCGATTTTAAAATTTTTTTTTTTTTTTTGAGGACCTCGGCTTGGTTTAATTTAGTGGTGCTTTAGTATTGCTGTTATTTTAAAGGTATGTCAGAGTTTTCTTCATTTTCCAAGATCTTGCAACTCAGCTGTAAAATTTGCCTATGGATGAAAGTTATCAAGAGGTTTATTGGCTTTGAAATGAATGGATTGCTTAGTTCTTTTTCCTTGTTTCTAAAAAGGAAAAAAAAAGTGTTTAGCTACAAAATGAAGTGTAGTTAGAGCAACATGTAGAAATCCATCTGTGGGGTTGTTATGCTGACTCAGATTACAAATGGGTTCATACTCTGGTTTGAAATTTCTGTGGCTGTTAGCATTAAGACCTTTTAAAGTTTCAAAGCATGTGGTTAAAAAAATTAAGATCTGCAGCATGAACCAGGATAAGCAGTGATGTGTTCCTCAGAGTGCTTTATTCTTTTTTTTTTTTTTTTTTTAACTAGACTAGCTAGAAACTGTTGATCCATAATATGTAAATGAAGTGTGCCTGTCACCATAGTTATCTAAATGTCAGTTTGCTTTCTGTTGTTAAATATTCATTCACTGCATTCATTGTAACAGCTCCAGAAGAACTCACTGGGGATATAAATACATTTTTCATACTTTTAGCTAAATCTTTGAGATAATAATATTGGGGGTGAAAAAGTTTCCAGTCATATTGCATAGACTTTGCCAACAGAACTGGGCATGTTAGTAGCATGTCAGGAGGCCCAGAACTTCAAGACTGAATGGGCTAAACTAGCATGTGCTTTGGGATGTGCTGCCTTTAGAAGCTAAAAGCCCAGATACAATTTCTTTGATGTGATTAGAACAGTGAGGTTGCATTGATCTATTTGGCCCCCGGTTTCCAAGGGGTACAATTTTTGTATTGAAGGTGGTTATGTAATCCTGAGCTCCCTGAAAATCTCTGCTGTGTTCTGGGACTCTCAGTGCTCAGTTTAAAGAATCCTGCATTTTACTGTTGGTTCATCTCCTTCACCCTTCTGCTCCTGTGCTTGCCCCAGTTCCAGGAGCAGATAAGCCTTAGTTGCCTCTTGACAGGGTTATGAGAAATAAGGCTTGAATTATGAAAGCTACTGTTGTTAAAGCAGACTTTTCCCTGAATTAAAGTACAGGTGTTTACTGATTCAAATCCCTTCCCCTCAGAGCCCCAAGCCTAGCCATCTAAAAATCAGATACATCTACTTTTTGCAAGGTCCAATCTCATAATAAATACTTCTTTATTTCCTCAGGAATGAGAAAAGTCTTGAGCATTCCTGAGGATAGATAGAAAAGAGCTAATGTCCTTAAGATGGGTGTCCTAGTGGTCTGCAGATCTGTATTTCCGGTGCAAAGGGAGCCTCATCTTTGTAGCTTGAGAAGAGAGAGAGCCTTCTGGCAATTGTAATTCAAGCTACCTATGACCTCCTTCATGTGAAAGCCTGTGAGTTTGAACTCCTGGGCAGACAGAAAAGTAGTGTTACTGTCATGTTGGGACAGGCATAGAGGTGGGAAACATCCCCTTGACTCCTTGAATCTAGTGCTTTCTGCTGGCAGGCACATCATCATTAAATACCTTAAATTTATCAAACTGTCTAAATCTGTTTACTTTGTTTCCCAGTAATTGCCATTGGGAAGCAGTTTCAGCATCTCGTTCCTTTGTTAGAAGTCTTCAACTTTCCAACCTGTAGTTCTTGTCAGTTCGTACCCATTTATCATGATGTTAACCTTACTTTGGAACACAGACTCAAAATGCTCCTTTTCATATGTTGGGTTATTCGCTTCTATTGTTTTGCTGTCTCGAAGAAGGGCACTATTCTTCTGAACAACCTACAGCCTTTGTTTAAGTTTGAATTCATCCTCTTTGAACATGGGATCATAATAATTATGTACAATGTTCAAGACAGGGTCTCAGCAGCACCTTGTGCAGGGCATTGCTGTGTTCCTATATTGGTGTGCATTTCTGGATACATTGCAAGCCACACTCTTCAGTGCTTTGTGTAGGCAGCTCTTCATCTCATGATCTGATAGTGTACCATGGTATCCCAGTGTTTGGTTTGCAGATGATTAATTCTCAGCTTTCTTTGGAAATAAATACCTGCATTCCTGACCTTATGGCTTGCATTCTTGAATTACATAATGTATTTATTATCTGGTCCTTGGTTTTATCCTGTTTTTTTGTGCACAGTCTGATATTCCTCTGTGTTTACATATCCCAACTTTCTGCTATTAGCAGATTCATTAGCAAACAACTGTTTCTTGTGCCCACTCACAATAAAAGAAAACTCTTCCCTAAACTGACACCTAAGGAACTGAAGTAATGACTTCTTCTCAGACTAACACTTTCTCCAATTGTTTTTCCTTTTCCAAATCTTTGTATTTTACATTTCTGTATTGGTTCCCACCTATATGCTTCACTCATTTTTTTTTTTTGTTTGTTTTTGTATAGAATTGTGTAAAATGTAATACTGAGGTCCTCCTAGACAAGCTCCATCAGTTTTGTTTGCTTGTTGTTGTTGATTGGTTGTTGTTGTGGTTTTGGTTTTTTTTTTGTTTTGTTTTGTGATGGTGTTTTGGTTTTGTTTTCTCTGAGCTAATTTATCTTAAACAGTATCAAATTTATCTAACAGGATCTTCAGGTGAATGCATGCTGCATTTTCCACACATCTTTCCCCCCTCTCTGCTTCAGTATTTTTCATAAAGCCTTTTGGAATGAGGAGGCTGAGAATGGCCCACACAGGCAGCTTGGCCACATGATAGAGGTTTGGCAGTTTGTGAACTTGGTGCTTCAGATGGTACCTGGAGAGTCAGCAGGAGGCATGTTGTATAATTAGCTGAATAATTGAGATAACTTCTTTTAAAGTGTAAGGCAGATGATGTCCAGTGTTAAGATGTCAAAAGTACAGCTGGAGTTAATAAGGAGCATCCCAGAGAAATGCCAATGAGCTGCTGGTCTGCTCCAGGTGTGTTTCTGCTCCCTGCTGCATTGTGATTTCTCTAGCACAAGCTATGATTGCTTCTCCTTCTTGATTTTTATAAAGCTGCTCTTTCTACCTCTCTTTTCTACCGTTTTGATTATACAACAGTTGTTACATTACTGTTTAGTTTGTTGCTTCTGCAACACAGGCTGTTGTTGTGAGAGAAGAATGGAATTGACTGAAATTCCAAAATCGCTGAAATGAAGAATGTTTCTTCAAAACTGAGAATGGTGTGAATGTTATCTGTGTTGCGTGTAAGAATTAACTGTCTATCAATGAGACTATCTTGAGCTCCCTAGATTGGGAATGTTAATGAGTGCTAAAACAGCAGGCTGATCCCCTTCAAGGCTGGGGAGAAGCAGGACAGAGAAGGGTACCGCTTTGCCACTATCACCACAACCTTTAGCAGAAGAAATGGTCTTTGGGGGAGTGGTACTAGTCTTCAAAGCAAAATCTTTGCTGGGTGGTCATGAAGGAGGAGGAGGCCAGGTGACCCTGCAAACAGGCTGATCCTATCCCAGGTCTGTGACTTGTTTCTCTCTGTAGTTATCTTTTGTATTTGTAGAGGGTAAATAAGTCTTCTCTGCTTTGTTCCAGTGATAAGCTCTGCAGAGCTGCCTTTGGATGCTGATGTGCAAACGAGCAACCTGCTGATAACCTTTTTGAAGTACAGCTCAATTGTGATGCAAGACACAAAAGGTAAATAAGTTATATTGATGTAGCTTTGGATGCAACAAGCAGTGCTTCTTGAAGTCAGGAGGGCATAAGAACATGTCTAGTGACTCCAGAAATAGAAGTTATCTGGAATCCTTAAGAGGACTGAAGATTACACCTTTTGAGAAAATGAAATTATTTCTTATTGTGAGATAAGAGTTATGAGATTAGAAGAGACCTGATGCTGGCAGGAGAGAAGTCAGTATGGAAATAATGTAGTAATAATAATAATAATAGTACCTAATAGTGAAGGCTGTCCCTATGCAGGAGGTGTGAGTATATCTGATTCCAAACTCTGTCAGAAAGGGAAAGTCATACACCACAGAATTGTATTTTTAGAACATTTAGAAGCTGACATAGGAGGCAAAGCTCAGATTTAGGAGGAAATATTTCTTTTGTCCTTTGGTACTTGCTTGTTAAATAGTCAACAATTTAATTATAAATAGAACAGCAGTAGCTTACACTGTACTGGCATCAATTGGCTTGAGGAGATATATTTCCATATTGTGCTTTTTGTTTCTCCTCTTTTGTAGGAGGTAAATTTCAGCTTGCTGGAGTTGAAGTATTGCTTCATCTCCTGCTCAGGGTACTCAAGGGTGCTGTTTTGTTCAGTGCTTGTGTGGTCAGGACACACACTGTGAACATAACAAGTAAACTTTGTACCGTATTTTAGCCTATTTACCGACTTTTGCTGTTAAGTTCGATGTAACAACTGAACAAAAATAGGAAGGCAGTTGCAGAGCTATGATACTTCGGTTGCTAAACTTCATGAATGCTTGACACTGAATGAGAGCAGGCAAGAAAGTTCCCTTGCACCTACTAGCTTGCAGTGGAATTGTACCTGTTTGTATTGTTGAGTATGCAGGCTTCTCAGGAAAAAAGTAAATAATTGAAATTGTGGCCAAAAGAGACTTTATGAAAATATCTAGTGCACCCCTCAAAACCAAGGCAGAATCAGGTTTACCTGTATATATCTCAGAGATGTAGCCAGTATGTTGGATAAAGACACACTGATAGTGAAGCATCATTTTCAGACTATCCGTTCCAGTGTTTTAATTACTCTTTTATTGTGAGAAAGCTTCATGTACTTACTAAATTATTTGCTGTGATTTAAATTAATTCCTAGTTTTCTTCTCCAGGATAGATACTGAGAATGGATTTATTTCTTTATTCTTTGTGTCAGCCTTTATGTGTTTGAAGTCTGCTTTCATATTTCCTCTTGATTTTGTTTAGAAGCTAAACCCTTTGCTCAGTCATTTCTTATAGACTGCACACATGAGGAGGGCTTACCCACTCTAATAATTCTCATTTGCTTTTCTCAGGGACTCTCTTGCTGATCCAAGTCTTTGATGGAACAATTTTATGTTTTTCAATTTAACTTTGGTGCTCATTAGTCACTGTAATATGGAAAGTCTGCATAGGGCCTCAGGAACTGCCAAACTGGATTAGTTTCAGATGGAGTGAAATCTGATAGAGGGGATTCCTTACTAAGCAAAATTTATTCTGGTATGAAACAGGAGTTTTTCTTTCTTTGCTTTGGCTCTAGCTTTTATGACAAACCAAATTTCAAAGCAATTTGTATGTCTGATAGGCTTAATCTCCCTGATGTCACAGTAGGATGTGGCAATGAGCTCCATTGACTGGTTGTTTAAAAGAAGTCTGCATTCTAAAACCAGTGCTTATTAATCCTACTATGTATGTTCCTGTTCTTACAGTTTGATGATAGGTGAGGACCTGCTTAACTTTTTTTTTTGTTCTTACACAAGAAGAAAAAAGTGTGGCAGAGGCTGCCCAGGGAAATGGTGGAGTCCCCATCCCGGAGGGTATTTAAAAGACATGTAGGTTTGGTGCTGAGGGACATGGTTTAGTGGTGGCTTTGGCAGTGCTGGGTGAGTGGTTGGACTCAATGATCTTAAAGGTTTTTTCCAACCTAAATGATTCCATGTGATATGAGTATAGAAGAAGAAGAAGAAGAATGAATAGGTCTAATTTACTTCATGTGTCTTGAGACAGGTGGGAGCACTTAGAGGGGAGACTGATTTGTTCCATACCCAGGACTAGACAGTTGTTTTGGTCCTGTCCCAGAGAGCATAATTTAACAGGTTTCCTTTGCTAGATCCTCTTCTTATTTTCTCTCTTGTGTCAGTCAGAGTCAGCTACCTTGGGAGAAACAAGAACTCTGCATCATTTTTTCCCCATTTTTTTTCCCATTGCAAAAAAGGATTCATAATGAGACACTCCCCAAAGGAGCTGGTCTGCTTTGCTCCTTTAATGAAGGATGCTGTCCAAGAAGGAAGTGTCTGTGCAGGTCACTGCCTGCAGAGCTGCCCCCTAACTGCTGAAAACCACACGGTATTCACATGTTTGCTGAAGGCAGAGCATTTGGCGTGAAGCAGGAACCTTTACAGCGTGATCCCCAGAGACAGAAGTGGTTGATTCACCTCCAACAATATACCTTAAAATTGGAGAATAACAGGGTTCCAGTGTATCAGAGTTCTCTGAGGCCATTTCACTTGCTTTGCTGGAGTACAAAACTTTTCACTTAAACATTTTAGCTGAGATAAGGAGACACAGGAGAGATTTCTCAACTCTCCCATTCCAGAATTCCTCTTCCTCTTACTTAGTGCAGCAAGATGAAATTGGCACACTTCAGGGCACATCTCATTAGCAAATACCTGTCCCTCAGCAGCATAGAAAAGAACAAAAGAGCCATTGGACAAGACACAACACCCAGCTAAGCCCATTCTATCAAGTTTTATAGATTACCATATACCCATTAAATAGCAAAGCATTTGTAAAAGTCACCTGCAAAGATGCAGAAGTTTGGCTGATGCCGTCCTCTGATTTATTTGAAGTGGCCTGGCTGTTTCAGATTTTCCTCTCCTTCAGGTCTGACTACAAGGCAGATGTCTGGGATGGCACATTTAGTAGACTTACACTTGAGAGAAGCTGTTGGGGCTCCAAGGAATGTGCAGTTTAAAGTGTCCATGTAATTTAGTTGTAACCATGTTCTTGTACTTGTTTTTTGTTTGTTTTAATGGTTTTGGGGATGTGTGCTGTGAATGTTTTGCTTAACTAGACAGTGCCTTGAAAGACCTGATACAACCTGGCCCTGCTTTGAACAAGGAGTGGAAGAGAGGTTTCTTCCATCCCAAATTACTTTATGACTGTAGGCATTGGTTTTTTTGGAGGTGAGGATTTCAAGGTCAAAATTGAGAGAGCTTTAAATAATCCAAATAAAAATTGCATTTTTCTGCTTTAGTCCCTTTCTATTTGTGAGTCTTTCAGCTCTCCAATTGTCATTCAGGGCAAAATCTGCTTGAAGCTCTAAATGAATAAAAAGTTGCAGAACATGATGAGGATGGAACTCCTTTGGCTTAAAATGCTAAATCTTTGCAGATTTCCTTCTTTCATGGTTTTGCACAGAGCAAAGTAGGTCACATCTTCAGTATTGGGGTTAAAACTCAGGACTCTGAGCATAATCATAGTCAGGAGTCACTCTGCTGTGCTGTGCCTCTACCAGTGAAAAGGTGATTTTTTTTTCTATTTTGTCTAAGAGAGGGGAAAAGGTTTGTTTTTTTTCTGTGGCAGAAAGACATGGACTAACCCCAATATTTAGAATATCTGTGGAAGTAAAACTGAATGAGATGGAAACTCCACTTATAGTTGGAGGTTCAAATCAGAAGCTTTACTGTTGGTACAGATGGGTGACAAATTGGTGGGATTTAATGGTCAAGCTGGAGGGTGAGTGCCTAAAGGGAGTTGGCAGACTATTAGCTTTTAGGGAGGAAGTAGTATGAGAAATCTCTTAAGGTTGGGCATTTCTTACAACAGCTCTCATTTGCTGGCACTGCTGGGCTTGTCTGGCTCATGGAGGGTTTTTTAATTCTTTGCAGATGAGCACCGGCTACACAGTGGCAAACTGTGTCTGATTATCCTGACGTGCATAGCAGAGGTAAGTTTCATGGGTGAAACTGTTCACCAGGTGGCATGTTACAGTTACAGAGCTTTATCTGCATGCCCACCCCCTTCTCCTGTTGAGCAGGAGCTGAAGATCCACAGTGGAACTGAGTAGTGAGAACGTCAGGCACCTAATGTTTTGCTAAGAAATCTGATGCAATACTGTTAAAATTGACTTGAAACTTGAAAATTAAATCATCTTACTTGGGTTAGCCAACTCCCAGGGCTAAAGAGAGAAGAGAGTGAACTGAACCCAAGCATTTTCCTCTCAGCTGTTGAGTGACCTTGTGGTGTGGCTTTTAGATGAGAAATGTGCTAATGGCTTTCAGGTCTGTGCTGTTCATAATAAACATGGGCAAGGCCACATTACCTCATCCTAAGGGGTATATGAGTCTGAACGAAAGCAAGTGGCTGTAGGTCCCTACAAGCAAGAGAAGTAGCAAATCTGGTGGTAGGGTGAGAAAGCAGTATCAGAGCTGTGTCATCAATCCTACCTAATATGGTCCTGTCTCACAGCAAGTATGTACTAATGGCTTGACTGATGTCCTGGATGGTGATTGAGTTTGTGCAGCATTTGCATTTTGCTTGCTGGCAAGTAAAGATCTTTAATTCCTAACAAAGAATAAAAGGCAGTGATGTTGATAGCCAGATAAGGATTCTGAAGTAATGTTTCTTCATGGTGCAACCTGAAAACAAAGAAATCCACATTTTAGATATTTATAATTGAATGGTTTTGGCACATGAATTCAAGTAGATGCATAGGTAATGCAAGATAAAAAAATTCTCTTGCTATGTAGCATGAGTATGTTTTGGTGTTAAAAGGAGGGTATATTTGTTACCCAACCAGGCTGTGCATTACCTGGAGGAATCACTGATTTAAAGCTGGTCCTGGAATGAGCTTTGCCTCAGGGGTGGGACAGCTGATAAACCTGCCAGTTAGTACTGCAGTAACTTCTAGCATGCTGTGTCCCATCAAAATGCCAGTATAAACCTTTGTCCATACAGTCATGGAACGTGTGTGCTGGAGAAGCACCTCATGCCTTATACAACACTTGTTAAACTCTTGACACTGCAGTGTGTGCAGTGCAGAGTTTGGATGACCAAAGGGAGAAAATGGAAAATAAAATGCTAAAAAAACAAGCAATAGTGCAGGCTATAGCTAAAGTGGAATATTGGGATCAAGAGGGGGTAACTTTTGTGTGACTAAATACATAAATCACAGAATGATAGGGGTTGGAAGGGACCTAGAAGATCATCTAGTCCAACCCCCCACCAGAGAAGGATCACCTAGACCAAGTCACACAGGAACAGATCCAGGTGGGTCTTAAGTGTCTCCAGAGAAGGAGACTCCACAAC
>JAOEGS010002924.1:93851-113262 GCA_025447755.1 Corythornis vintsioides | reverse complement strand
GATGTGCAATTTTCCCAGCAAATGTCAGGGTAATTAAAGTCCCCCATGACAACCAGAGCCTGTGATTTTGAAGCTACTTGCAGCTGCTTGTAGAAGGCTTCATCAGCTTCCTTACCCTGATCAGGTGGCCTCTAGTAAACACCTACTACAGTGTCTGCCATACTAGTCTCACCTTTGATCTTTCCCCACAAGCTTTCAACCTGCTCCTCATTGTCCCCCAGGGAGAGCTCCATACATGGGTGGGGATGAGTGAAGAGGTGGCTTTCTAAACCTTATAGCTATAGGTTGGGAGTTTTACACAGAAACTTCTGTTATTTGAGAGGTAAGTGGAAGGTGTTGAGCACATGGGTGGCTATTCATATCCTTCCTTTTCTTGCCCTTTTCAATAGGATCAGTATGCTAATGCTTTTCTCCATGATGATAACATGAATTTTCGAGTAAATCTACACAGGATGGTAAGTTTTTTCCACCCGATGGTCTGTTTTCTCTTTGGGATAAGAATGCAGTAGATTTGAGGACTTTTATGTTGGAAACTGTGTCACAGACTTCTAACCTAGACAGCTAAGGCATGTGGAAATACTGTCAGAAATGCAGTAGCTGGGGAATGATTTTGAAATGGCTGTCAGAATGTCTCACTTCTTCAAAGAACAAAGTGTTGGTTGCCCTGTTGGTGAATCCCTATGCAGCTGAGGAGGAGCTGTGTATTATGAGGTCTCTGAGGAAATAAATGGCAGAGAGAATATTCTGCCTTAATCTTCAGCAAGCATTAGCCCTTGTGATATATTAATAGCCTGCTGGACTTAGACTGAGTGTTCTTATTTTGCTTATGCTTCATCCTGGGTGGGGTGACTCACCTTCGAGGAAGAATGTTTTCCAGAGCTTTTTCCTATAGATATCTGTGGAAGAAGTGTCCTTAACATGGATCATGAATCTTTGCAATTACAAGTAACTTGAATAGTTATCCTACCTTGAGGCATTCTGTCTTTGTGGTACTGGCAAGTTCCACCTCACATGGCAGTGAAGCAGCACTTGTAAAACACCACTAGTCCAGGACAGTAAAACACCACTAGTCCAGGACAGTAAAACACATCTTTAAAGTGAGCATGCTGCAGGAATGCTGTATTTCCCCCTCAACAACAAACTTGCCATTCAAATAGCCTTTCTGATCTGGTATGATAAAGGCCAAAGCCATTTAGTGCTGCACATGCTGTTAAGAATGCAGATCAGACTTCTGGGTCAGGAGCAAATCAGTATGTTAACCGAGGGGGAGGAATTACTGTGTGATTTTTTTTATTTTTTTTATTTTTTTTTTTTTCTCTTCTTCTCCCACCTTCCTCTCCCCCAGCGATATAATGATACCCAGAACAAAAACCCAGTGGTCAGCGTGCTGAAAAGCAGGCACAAATTCATGGCCTTCAGGATTTATGTAGGTGAGATAGCAGTTGGAGAAAAAGACAAAGGGAAGCCTATCCTGATGGTACTATTTGCATGAAAAATACAGTAATACACAAAATTTCACTTCAGGCTTCTACTGACTCCTTTTCATCTCTGTGTGTTTGAAGCCGATGAGACACAGGAAGAAAGCAGCAGACAAGAACCTGCCCTGTCGCCCGCTGGTGTGTGCAGTGCTTGGTGAGTATTATTATTGTGCTTGCGGTTCCCCAAGCATCCTTTGTTCTGCAGTAGAAATAGATCTGTGGATTAAGGAGTGGTGTGAATGGGCTTAAAAGGAGGGCAGTTACCTGATAAAGATATTTCCAGCAATGGAGCAGTTGCCTCACAGAGAAGTTAAGTGCAGGATTGCTGCTCTTTAGCAAGAAATCATATATACATTTACAGTAAGTTTGTGGAAGCCTGTTGGTCCCCTTTACCTGAATAACTCTCAATAGGGAGGGCAGTTAATAAATAAATTCAGACTTTTAGGTGAGTGTTGTCACAAGTACTTTCTAGATGATGTAATGAGGGCAAACCTACAGAAAAGACAGATGTTGACAGAAGGTATTTTCTGGTTGTTTAGCCTTTTCAGAGGTAAAAAAACCTGAAACAATAGGAATGTCAGTAGCTAGGGTTGGTTTTGCAGATGGATATGGAGGCTCAGTTGAAAGCTTTTAATGCAGTATGTGATTATATTCTGACACTCATTGCTGTGGAGGTCAAAAGCATAAATGGGTGCAGAAATGGACAGAGCCTGGATCCCTGAATGACTCTAAGCCTGATGACATGGAAACAGACTCCAGCATTTTCCAACAGGTGATTGTTGAAGCCAAGATATAACATGCATAAAGAATCTTTCTAGACATCAGTTTTCATCTACTCCTTCCCTAGACTGTTTTTGGTTTCTGTTGAGTCATATTGCTGGGCTATTAGTACCTTAGGAGGTTGCATCTCACAGTTGTTACCACTGGCATAGGTTGTTGTGCTGGGCAGATAACACGCACACATGCAGTTAGCATTTATTAGCTGAACCATAATAGCTTATCTCTTTCAACTGTATTTCAGTACTCTTTGTCTCTTATCCTCACTCTGGGACCCCTTAAATGTTAGAGGCATTCTTGCTGCCTTTTTTTTTTCCCCCCTGTTCTTTTGTCTCTGAATGAGCCTTAAGCAAAAGCTGAGTCTATGTTGAGATTGGACTAGGTTTACTTGCTTCAGAATTTATTTTAGGGAAAAATAAGTGTTCTCTACAGAGTCTTCACTCTAGGTTGTGTGTTGTTTCTGGAAAGAATGATTTTCTGAAATGTGTTTCTCAATGGAATTTTCCATTACTGACAAGGCTTGAAATATGAGAGCAATTCTGAGCACCAGAATTCATGGTGTATTCTTTATTTTTATGATAATGGGGAAAAACATATGGTGGGGGAGCAGTGCTTCAAATCAAATTACATTGTGACCTCAGTTTCCAGTAGTTTGGGTTTTTTTTAAACACAGAAGATGTCTAATTTTCTTTAAAACAAACAAACAAAAAAGAGGGAAATTTCTCTCCACTAAGCAGGATTATTGTCTTGTCTGGTAGAGGTGGGTGGGCAGGGTAGTTTGACTTCCTCAGTGTCTACTAGAATAACTGTAGGTAGCTCAATACTTACTTGATAATTTTCTTTTCCTGTCAGATTTGATGGTGGAGTTCATTGTAACACACATGATGAAAGAATTTCCTATGGATCTCTATGTGTAAGTGTCTGTGGGGTGACTCGTGATTTTGTTTGAAGTTTGAATGTGCATGGAATTCTAGTCACAGAGCAATCTTCCAGCTGAAATAACTCTTTGTGGCTGATGGGGAGCAGGATGGCTTTTCATGAACTCTTCCAGCAACTTTTTCTACTTCTGAAATGCTCTGTGTGCCAGAAAAAATGAAAGCAAAATGAATTTCCACTTTTCAGACCAATTTCCTAATCTATTTGATCAAATACAAAGAGCTTTTCAATATGAAAGAAATTTCATAATAACAGTCATTGCAAGAATTCTGACTTCCAAAAGCTGAATCTTGGTCTAGAAACTGAAAAGATAATTTTTAAAAACCAAGGACGACTGATGTAAGGCCTGGAAGGCAATGTGGAGAGCGGGAGAGAGATTTAAGCCTGAAATAGCCTGCTAGGTACCAAGGGGTAAAACGTAGCAATGGGGAAAAGGAGAGGACAGGGCTACACATGAGCACTCATATGTGTCCCAGGAGGGCCCTAGAATGCTTTGTTCTGCTCTATCCTGGAGGGCAGAAATAGGATTTAGACAGATCATAAGCTTTGCTCTGACTACTTGTACAGTACTGAATTTCCCCAAGGCTTGAACAGCATTATGTTCTGTAGAAGAGATAAAGATACACAGGCTGGGTAAGGTAACTTTTCAGTATCTTCTGATTTTGTCCAAATAACCCTGCAAATACAGTGCCTTTGCAAGTGTTGTGCAGTTCAATTGTTAGGGTTTTTTTAATGACAATTAGAGAGTTAGTTGTAGATAGGTGTAGTATACTGAATTTCACAAGAAAGGTGTGAAATGTTTGGTCTTGAAAGTAAGGTCATATCTAGAAACCCTATGAGAGTAAAAATAGTGATCAGTAGCAACCAACCATGGACATCTGTATCCATTCATTTTGTCATGTTTGTCCTTTCACTGCACTCCTGGCTGAGACCCTCCCACAGCAGACGCAGTTATTGCAGACAAAGTGGGTGTTCCGAATGCACAATGAGCATCATGCTTCTCTGCCATACATTTAGAAGGTGACAAAGTGAAGCTGCTCAAAGAAGGGCATGTTAATATTTAAAAAAGAAATCGGTCTTGCTTTGCCCAAGGGTAGGTTTTGTCCATTATGTGTATTATGAATCCTCAACACAAAGGTAAAAGAGACACCCCCCAGGATGGACAACTTCATAACTAAAGCAGGGTGGATTGGGAATTTATAGGCTGGTAGCTGGTGCTCTGGCTTCTTAGGCAGGAATACTAGGAATGTTATGCCTCCCTTCATCACTTCCATTCCTTGATTTCACCTGGAAGGCTGTGTGCTACTGTGTACAGCCACAAGCTCTATATGTTGAGATATGTCTGCAGAGTATTTTGTGTTAACTATTGTAAATATATATTTTAAAAGTATTTTAATCATTACCATGTTCCCCCTGGTCAATGGCTTAAATGGGGTTGTTGTTTTCTTAGTTTGTCTTGGTTTATTTTTGTAGAGGCTGTTTTTAACCTTGTAGCCAAACAAATATGTAGGTAGAAAGGTACTGACCATTGTCTGATAGCAGTAACATCAGAAATAGCAGGTCTCTCCCCAGAGCAATTGCTGTTCCTGATCTGAAGAAAGCTGTCTATATCCTAGCTGGTTTGCTTCCTTTTCATAGTTGAACTTATGAGAGTCTTAATTTCTTAAAATACAGCATTTAATGTGATGCTCATCTCTTATAAATGGTTTTGCCTTTATTAATCTAAAGCTAGTTTCAGTCTTTACCCCATCATGGTATTCTTGGGATCATCTAAACATCTGAAAATAATAATGTATGCATTCTGCTTATTATGTCTTAAGGCTTTTTAAAGCCTTATTTTGAACTCTTCCCCCCATTTTTGAATAACTTACATGCAAATTTTTAAATTTTTATCTCTCTGTTTTTGTTTAATGCATAGGGTCTTTCAGTAGTGATTTTTCAGAGATTTTTAAGAAATAAGGATTTGGAGAAACAGGAATTTTTCCTATTTGAAGTCTTCCTTCTGTTTTTTTTTTTTTTTCTAAATGTCCATAACTAAAAATAGCTTGGTCTAACAAATTCAAATTTGTATGTTTTCCATCTTGGCCTTAATCTGGTGCTAGAAAATTACTCATTATATATTTAAATATGATGTTATTTGTGAAGAAAGTGCACCTAGGTGTTTGTATGGATACTAAGTGCTAGAGACCCTACAGGGTTTGGAGACCACAAGGGTGGTTGAGTATGAGAAGACAAAGTATGTTAAGGGATTTCAGAGCTTGTGTGTGTATTGCCTGATCATTCCAATGCTCACACTTAAATTATTTGTTTAAGGAGACTGGAAATTTGAAATATCTCTTTCTAGTTTTATATAATTAAACTGCATGCCTCAGTCAAACTAAAAATCCTGCAGATCATTTGACTGTCATTTATTTATTTTTTTAACCTAATACTTCTAAAATATTAGGCCAAAGAAAATGAAAAACTCCTTTGTGTCCAGAATTTACAAATCTGAACAGGTAAAGGTAGCAAGGTCAGGGAAGTATTAATTCCATGTAAACAACAAGCCCGTGTTTGCTGTCAGTCCAGTCATGTTGAAGTTTAACTGGCACATGGGCCCCTGTCTCCCATCTGATCTGGTTCTTTTTTTGCAGGTGTTGCTTCCCTTTAGGAGCCTAAAACCACGGGGCCCCTCCTCTTCTGCTAGGCCCTGAATTTTTTTATTTCCCTGCTGATGATTTCAGAGACGTTTCCAGGTTTGAGGTAGAATTGCTGGGAAATGCTTTGTAATTAATCCTTTGCTTTTTTTTCCAGACGGTGCATTCAGATTGTGCACAAGCTGCTGTGCTACCAGAAGAAGTGCAGAGTGAGGCTTCATTACACCTGGAGGGAGCTCTGGTCAGGTACTTTGCCTCTACAGAGACAGTCATATATGAAAAACCCAGAGTCAGGGGCTATTTAGTGGTCCTGACTGCCTATTCCATTGCTACAGAGATAAACATCAAGCAGCAATTCTGTTAGAAGTAACTTTATTTTGCTTCTTGGTTGCTATATGCAAATTACCTCTTTTGGAAAGCCAGGTCATTATCATAATGGTAGCTAATTTACTTTCTTGTCTGGCCATGATCACCATGGGTATCCAAATGTCTTTGTTTTTATGTTTCATTACCTAAATCCCTTTTCACCTGATTGAAGAAATGGCATCATGTTTTATGCAGTCATGTTTCTCTCAGGTATTTGTGAGTAGAAAGGAGGTAGGCCTTTAGGTAAAGGGAGGTGGACTTTTTTACTGTTAAGGCGTGGATGCACATAGAATACTGTGTGTAGCTCCTTCTGAAGAGACAACCTAGAAATGTCAGTGGGAGGGATGAGATGCTTTTTAACTCTAACCTTTGCATTGATGATGGATAGTCTGGTTCATGCCACTGGTATCTCAAATAAGTACTATGGGATTTGACTAGTGGACACAGTTTTGTTCTGCTATTTTATGATGCAGTTGTGTGTGGGAGGTCTGAGAAAGGGGGTCACAGAATGAGACCTAACACACTTTTTTTGTGGATATGTGCTTCTTTCTTATCTTGCAAGCAGTGAAGTAACTCAGCTAGGAAAGTCCAGTTAATCTGCCAGCTGTTGTGGTTTAAACAAGAGGTTTATTAAAATTCAAGGGAATGTGATTCTAATTGTGTATTCCTGGCACAGTGCTTGAGACCTAGGATCAGTGCCTTGGCTTGTGTAATGCAACTCCCATCAGAAATTTGAGAGAGGATGGCTTTTTCAAAAGGTAGAGATAAGTGGTTTGTGAAGCTGTTCTCAATTAACACTGAATACTTCCCTCCAGTTGCTTTGCACAGCTGAGTGTATATACAGATAAATGAACCAACAATCTGAGTCACTTTATTAGATTTTTGCCTTGTGTGACATGTGGCCCATTCAGACTTCATAAATAATTCCTGTAGAAGGTGAAGTGGGTGCCCCTAATTAAGGGATTATCAGTTTCTTTTCAGTTTGCTTCACAACAGAGTCCCTGGAGGCATGGCTGCAGTGTAGTGCTGGTTCAGGAGAAGAGAATGGTTGTCTGTTGTGAATTGCATCTGACAGCATGTGATACCTCTTCAGCAGTTATTGGTGAACCAGATCCTTCCTATTTGGCCAGGCTGAGCTGGGTCTTTCCTACATACTGGTGGTATGGAAATCTCAAATATAATGTATTTTGTTCAAAGATACTGTTCCATAGTTGAGAGAGCATACTCCTAGGCATCTTTTCAATCCTTAACTTTCCCTGTTTTCAGATAGTGGGGAATGAAAATCCTTGATTCAGTGTCTTGGGATATTCTTGTTAGCTGTCTCTAATGAGCTGATGTTTGTATAGTGCTTTGGAACCATAAAGTGCCTCAGGAGTACTAAGTACTGCATATGATTTGAAACTAAAGCAGTAAAAAATAAAAAGCACTTGGATTGGTCAGGTTTCTGTGAGGGACCTGGATGTCTCTACACCTTATGCATCTGAAGAGCTTTGTGGTTACTATAAATTTGTGTGTGTTTAGGGAGATCCTCCCATGCAGGAGTAAAGGATGATAAGAATGTTTCAAATTTCTTATGAGATATTGAGGTGAACAGAGAGATTCTTCAGTAGCTGCTAGGTGATTTGTACAGGATGGAAGGCCCAGGGTTGAATGGTACATGCACCTGTAAAAGGGCACATCCTCCAGGTGTGTACTTGTAGAATGCTGTATGTGGCAGACTAAATCCTAATTGCTAGCCCATAATTAACTCTCATCCCTTTTAAAACTGCTCTTTGATTACTCAGAGTGCTGCTGCCTTTGATGTGAAAGAATGGCTATTTTTCTTGTCTTGATCTACCTGACAAATGATTCCAAACCAGAGTACAGTGAGTTCTGAATTAATTTCTATCCTTTATGTGAGCATAGTCCTCTTTGGGTTTTTATTTTGGATTGGAGAATTCGTTATTGCTACTGGATGAACAGCTGAAAAAATGAGCAGCTGTTCACTGTAAGGTCTGAGATCACAGGTTGCCCCACCTGGCATGCTTTACAGAAGGTCTTCATGCCCACACTTGTCTTCTTGAGTGACATGGTGTGTGATGACTGAAGCAATGCCCCTGTTGAGTAGCATGGATAATAGCCCCCCGACAAAGCTGAGCGGCACAAAGAAGTTGGAGGGAATTGGTATAAGAAAGTACTGAAATAAAGGGAGAGAATTCTACCTGGCACGTAAAAAGAGGAGAGTTGTTTCAAGCAGAAAATTGAGTAGGAGAAGACAAAGGAAATACTGTGGGGTAGGTAGTTGGTATAGGGTGCGGAGGAACTGAGATAAAGGTTGTAGGTGGAAGCAGTAGCAATGTAGAGAGCCTTCTGTTCACTTGCTGATTCTAATGTTAGCTAGTCCCTAATTAAGGAAAGCCACTTGTGTGTCATCTGATGGATAGATGCTCTTCCTTTGTAGGTGCTCTGCCATCAGTATGGAGTGCCAGCAGCACTTTGAGATCTGCATTTCCTTTTTTGTTGGTTTTCTGTTTTTTTTTGTTTGTTTGTTTGTTTTCGTTTTTGGTTTTGTTTTTTTTTTTAAGTTGAAATGATTGTGGAAAAGCACAGTGGAGCTAGGTGTTTGTTTTGTAATATTTACATGTTTTTGGATAGCCACTATGTGGCACATTGCTTGCATATGACTTACTTATATTGGACTTTTTCAGTGTCTGAGCTGGAGGAATATGCTTCCTGTTGACAAGTCTTAACTTCCATATTAGATTAATTCAGTCTTACTAAGTCAGGGACTAAGACCAGGACACCCAATGCAGTATAAATATCTGGCTGTGCTGACCAGATAACCAAGAATGCTTTGCTGATAGACAGTGATGCAGGGGTTAGAGAGCTGGAAGCAGAATTGACAGCAAGTAAGATCTGTAGGTGCCAAAATAGTATATACAAGCTGGCTCTAGCTACAAGTAGTGTGAAATTAGGTATCACTAGTGGAGATTCTGGAGCATCCTAAAAATAATGATGGAGAACAAAAAGCAGTTGTAATTGGATTAGCCTATGAAAATAATTACCAAGTGCAGTTACTGATGGGTGGACCAGACATTCAGATCCAGAGATGCCTGTTGATTGTTATTTTTTGATAGACCTTTTCAGCAGACTATTAACTTCAGTTCATCTGTGCTTCATATATTGCTCTTCTCTTTGAGTGCTGTAGATCTTAAGCTTTTTCTTCTGTGACAGTGTACCAGCCGTGTCACTTCTGTGACTGGTAACTAGCCTGAAAATGTGGCCAAGGACAGAAACATTAAGTTAATACGATTGTGTTGACATGCTCCCTTACAGACATTTTGGCCAATTGGAACTGTTATGAATTGGCCTGAACTGTTATGCCAGGTACCTTATACTTTTAAACACTGATCTATTGAATGTTAAATGTAAGGCACTTTTATAGAGCTGATAACAAAACATGACTCTGTAACAACCAGTTCCCTGCTCTTGGGAAAAGCATGTGGTGCCCCGTGGTTTTGATTTTGCTGGTCATAAGGATGAGATCTGGGTTTTAATTGTTGCATTCTTAACAAGATCGTACAGCACTTGAGTGATGGAAGGTGCTATATATGTTGTTGTTGTCAAGCATGTATAAGATATGCCAGAGAGTTTTCATGAGTCATTTAAGCTTTTTATATAAAAAGACCTCATTTCTTCAACTCCTCCCACCTCAAAATTAGTAATGCTTGAGCAATTCACTCAGAGCTTAGGAGATACAGGTAACTTCTTTGTAGTTGCTATGGTTTGCTTTAACCAAAAACCGTATTTAACGAAATAGAAAAGAAGTTTTAATATAGACTTATAATAGCAAAAGTAGATCATAAAAAAATCTAAATGCAGTAATGCGAAATGGTCAAATAGCTATTTTTTAGGTCAGCTGAATGCAAAGTAGGATTAAAAATTATTTTTCTCACTAGTAGGCATTGAAGATCAGTTTCTAACTTACTGTAACACAAAGGCTGCCGTTTCTTATTTTGTAGCTTAGTTAATTTGGTAGATGCCAAATGCACTGTTAAAATGAAGTTTGTCCAAATGTGTAGCACTACCAAGAAGTTAATTTTTCTCCACTTTTATTTTAGGAATATTAAAGTAGAGTTTTGCAACTACCGGGCAATTTTTTTTTTTCCTGTCTGCCTTAGATGAATTAATTTTTTGTTGTCAGTTTCTTTTTTTATAATTTGAAGATAATATCACTTTCACCAATCTTTTTGGGTGAACACTGAAAACACACTTGCTATTATACAGTGCATGTTTAAGGTTGTATTGTTTAGTGCCTTGTACTGTGTTATTTCTGTGCCTGAAATATTATTACCGGTAGTATTTGTTACCTATAGCATTTCTGGTCGATCAGGTTTGCTTCAGCCCTCTGATTTGTGTTCTGAACAGATTGGAATCTGAACAGATTGGAAATCAGATGATGTTGTGTCTCCCCTTCATGTCTAATCCTGCTGTCACGTTCTGCAGCAGCTACCTGGCAAGGGAAGCTTGTCTTGCAGCTCTTGTGGAGGCAAGATTCATATACTAGTGTACCAGACAGCCTAGTTCACAGGTAAAATGTCTGGTTACTAGGTGCCATGAGGGTTTGAAAGACTAGAGACCTGCTTGGCTAGTTAGCAAATGACTTAGAGATATCAGGGATAAGAATTGAAGACCTAAAATTTCACCATCTTACGAACTTATAGCAATTAATGTCTTATGTGGCTTTAAAACATGCTACCAAGATTTGAGATCCAACAACACTGCCCTCTTCATGCTTCTGAGAGGTTTAGAGGAAGCAGTCATGGTCCAGCTGATGGTATAGATAAGGCTGTTGTGGTAATTCCTGTGCAATTAAGAATTCTATAATATAGTAGCAGAGAAATAAATGTCTTCAAACTGTAGAGGATGTTGCAAGCATAAAAGAATGGTCCCTTCAGCACAGCATCTTCAAAGGTAACTAATAAAGGTCATGTGTAGAGATAGGGTAGAAGGAACAAGGAGCTTGTGTTAAGTGTAAAATGCTTTCATGAAATCTAGGATGAGTACAAAGAAGGTCTGTCTGTCTCTGTTAAAGGATTCTACTTGAACTTACTGTTTGGGGAAGTAAAAGAAGTAATGTGAGACTTGACCTTTCAAACACCTTCCAGCAGAAATGCTTTCTTACTTCACTGCACTGCTCATAAACTGTAAAGAGACCACAAATGCTAATGTTTTAACACCTTAGTAAGTAAACCTACTCTACCTAATTCAGATTTCCCACTGCTTACCCTCTCATCAATCCATGCCTTTGATAGTGGGAGGCTGGCTCAGCGTTTCAAAGCTGCACATCAGAATCTCCATGTGACTGAGAGCTCCCAGCCTTGTGCCATATGCCACACAGGAGATTTGGAATTACATGAATCATTTGAATACAAGGAGTTGCTGACTTTTTAAAGCGAGTGCTACCTCACTGAAGAATGAGGCTGGAAATGGGAAGGATGAGCTTCCTGTGCAGTTCCTGGTCATAGTTCATGGGAGCACCAGGAGTTGAGAGAAGAGGCAGAAAACAGTGTTCAGGCTGGTTAAAGGTAAGCTGCTGGACAGCTGCAACTGGAGTGAGACTTCTGAATTGGAGTGGCTCTGTAGTCAGAGGGAGGATGGAGAGCCCAAGATAAATTGGAGGTGATAGTGTGTTAGGAGAAATAGGAGGGTCTATGTAGGAAGAGGTCTGGGGTTAGAGGCTTAGGGAGGCTGGAAAGTGTTACCAGATAAAAACTTTGGGTTATAAATCTTTGCATGATCTGGAAAGGGAGCTCTTCAGCACTCTTAACTCTCAGGAATGGGACTAAATATCCTTTTCCTGTTTTACTTGAATGCTTTCTTGGGACCCTTCTTCAGCGTGGGTCACTCAGGAATGAGGGCTAACATCTAGCTTAGGTATGTATCCTGTGTATTTTTTACCCAGTGCTTTTTAAGGTATTGTATGATCGAAAGAGGAAAGGGTGTTGTATTCTCAGAATGATGTTTTGACCATTTCATCCATGCTTATGATTTCTCTCTGTGCCAGAAGGACATGAACAGGATTTTGCAGGTCTCATGTTAGTTCTAGGATGGCAAAAGCAGTGAGGTCTTTTAGTATTCCAATGAACTGGGTCATTAAGTTGAAGTTTTGGAATTAGTATTTATTACTGAGTGGTTCAGTAAATCAATACTTAAATTGTGATTAAATTACATTTTATTCAATGTATTTTGTCTATGGCAACTTACGTCACCTTTACTTGTAGTTAGGAGACTAGCAAGCTTTATCTCTTCCTTGTCTTTGAAACTTAAAGACAATAGATAATACTGGCTATCTGTTTAGTAGGAACAATCAGTAGGAACCAACAGGTTTGCAGGCACTTAGGCTTGTTGACTCTAGAGAAGTCTTTGAGGAGGTGCAATAGTTCTGCAAATCTAGTGGAAAGAATATAGTTTCTCATACAAACTAAAGGTCTACATTTTATATGCCACGGATAAGGGATACCAACTCCCACCACCTCTTAGTTGCCTGTTTTCTTTTATCATAGGAATACTGGTGTTTGGTTGGACATGTGATGGTACTGTGTTGGCAGAAGATTTGTACAGGAGAGCAGCTCATGGTTCTGTTAGTGATTTCAGTGACTTTAGTGAAGGATTGAAAGTTAAGTTTTGTTTGTAGTTGTTACATCTGTCGTGGGTTGAAATTCACCAATTTATTTAATTTGTACTTCCAGTAGCACTCCTTGTTGCCCCAGAGAAAAGCCTATTCCCACCTTAAAAACAAAGCTCAGTTACAGGCAGAAGACACGTGAAGTTCCAAAGGAAGACTGCCAACATCTGCTTGTAGTCAGTCTTCTGCTGCCATTCTCAACTTGTGGTCTAATTTCACATTAACCTTCTCATGTTACCTCCTTCAACTAAAGCTAAAACACTTGTGGTAAGAGCACACAGCTGTTTGGTGAAGGGCATGTATGCAAATCTCCTAAAGAAGACAGTGTAAGAAATACAAAAACTCAGCGGCTTTCTTGTAAAAGAGGATGTTCTAAATACCCTGCATGGGGCATTTTTAGGAAGCACTCCTTATATTTTAAACCTTCTTAGTGTTCTATTACTTAATTCTAGTTGCCTTCAATTTATTTTAACACATTTCAATACCGATGATAAAGAGTTTGGCCTGGTTGCCAATGGAGTGAAAAAGAATAATATGAAATTGGTGGCTGTTAATGATCACCTAGTAATAACAGGATGGGATTTCTTCATCAACAGTGACTTGCTCAGATAAGCACGGAGGGATTTTAGCCATTTAAGTGGACTGAAGTCTAGTAAACTTTTGCTCTTCCTGCCTCAGCCTGACAGGTCTCATCTGGATTAGGTGCTCTATCCTGCAGATTATTTTTAAAATAAAACTAGCTAACACTTGAGAATTTGAATGTGAATCCCTAACAGTTTGCAGATCATGGTGACCTAGTGGAGATACTGTGATAATTTGTCCTGGGAAATGGTCCCATTGTTGACAGAAGTGTTAACAGCCAAAGCTATTCACAGCCATTTCTTTGTTTGTATGGAGGGGTTGTAGAATACATAATGCATTGATTTATCCCTGTCCCCTTTTTGTTTTCAAGAAGCAGCACTCCTGTGTCCCTTACTTTGCTGTGTTTCTGTGTTCTCACACAAAACTTCTGCTCTTTCTCCAGATGGTTCTCCTTTTGTTTTAAAACCTCATGCAAAAATGTGCAACCCTAACTCCCAAGACTAATATTTAATTAACAATATGAACCTGCACTGTCAGACAGAATACACTTGAGCTCACTATTTCATTTCCTCTAAAGAGGAATGAAGCTTGTGGGTGTGTGCCTTTTTTATTTTTTTTTACTTTTATTTTTAAGAAGAAAGCATATTGTTCATCTGAGCTTTAGCTGAAGTTGGAAAATTTGGTCTCTTTCTCAGTGCTTGCTGGATCTCTGTCAAGTAGCATTGCTCTGGCATCAGCAATTAACATTTCCATTAAGCTTGCAATTTTCACACCGTTGGCTGTGGTTAGATTGGAACAGTGAGTACCAGGGATGGGGGCTATATAAAGAAGGTAAAGAAATTGAAGTCAAGTGGCCTAATCGACTGCCTCTGGGAGTGCTGGGTTATGCCAGCATGTGTCCAGACTCTGGCAAACTGTTTCTCATGAAGAATACAGGCTGCTTGCACGTTTATACCCTGAGCATCACAGGGAGAAGAGGGCACAGCCGTAGAGTGCCGGTGATGCCAAGAGCTGGCTGCTGCCTGCCCTGCAGGTTGGTGGGGATTGGGCAGCACCCCTGGAAGTGGTTGGAGGAGCCCTTGGCCATGTGAAGTGTTACAGCTCCAGGCAGGGAGCTCCCTCCTCACCAGAGCAGAGGGATGGAGCTAAAGCATGTTGAGTAGTGATGTTGACAGAACTTTTATTGTTGTCCCTGCTGCCCTGAGAAGGGACTGCGGCAGTGGTGCAATAGTTGGCTGATTGACAGGAAGCTGCAAGTGCTGTCCCTGAGTAATTGGTTCACTTGTCCAAGGATGCTGGGAGAGTTTGTGCCTTGGGGGGTTCTGGTGCATTAGTTTGTAATAGCAATGTAGCTAGTTCTTGGACACACTTCCTATTCCTGCTGCTCAATCTGGAAACTACCTCTGTTGGTTTTTTTCTGTTAAATCCTATCTGTAGATATTAATCTCCTGCTGAGTTTGTTTTGATCACTGTTCTGCTGAGCATCTGCCCAAGCTAAATGTGGCCAGAGCTGCCCTCATTAACACTTGGGTCATTTCAGTGTATCATACTGGAGCCTTTTCCTTCCTTATTTCTGAATTTCTCTTCAGGTACAGCATTTGTTACAGGTGATTACTCCATTTGTCTCTCTTCCCCCTCCTAAGTGCACAGTTTCTATATGATTATCCTAGCTTAGCCCTTGTGACTTCCAGTCTGGAATAGACTGATCCATAGTCATGGTATTGTCATGTTGTGAGAGTCAATTATTTCCAGTCTGTGACATAGTTTCCCTCATGTGAAGGGATCACGCTGCATTTTGGAATCTGGAAGAGCATTATGAGAAGGCATTGTTTGTTTGGCCTGTTACTTCTCAACAGTTATATGATATTGACCAGTTACAGACAGAATACTGAGCATAGGTGGGCCTTTGGTCTAACTGGGAACAGCCAGGGCTGTTATCATTGCTCCATTTATGCTTCCAGTGTTGTTGCAGACAAAATGGTGCTGTTTTCTCTTCTGACTTAGGTAATTGCTGCTTTCTGAGGAATCTAATCAATTTTCTATCCTGGTCAAGTGTACTAATCCTTACCAGGTTTAGTTTACCATGTCTTACAAAGAGTGGTATAGACCTTGGCATGAGAGTATGTATATGTGAACATGCTGTCTATAAGAGGTCCAGGGTGGTTACTCTGCTGCTGAAGCACTCATAAACAGCACAGGTGCTGCCCAGATGTCATTATCAGCTGCTCTGGGGTGCCATGTGAATAGAGATCCTCCTAAGGGAGTTGTGAGTTGAAACATTGAAAGGAGAACACTGATTAGTTCAATGGTAACTTCCAGAGGAAATGGAAAAATTCTTCTCAATGTGCCCTGAGAGTTTGAGGGGAGAAAATTGGAGGATTTTAGTGGGGAGTACAGGATCCTGTTAATTGATGTTATACTACAGCTGAGGAGCCCTCACATCTCTTTTTCTCAGTTGCTCCTTTGTTGAGGGCCATTATATGCACCATTAGAAGATTTTTGACCTGTAAGTGCAGCAGATGTTATGACAGGAGCCTCCGTACTGTGCTGAACCTATCCAAGCTTCCACTGATGTGTGCCTTAGGGCTGTTCTCTTATGCTCTGTTGTGCAATAACATATAGGAGCCTTCTGATGCTCTTGGCAGAATCTGTGTTAGATTCTGACTTGCACAACGGATGTGGCACTACTCTGGTTTTTTTTCCCCTTTTCTTCACTGAACCTACCTCTGCTTTCCTGCTGCATCACATGTGATCCAAACAGTGAACACTGAGACACTAAGTGGAACAAAAAAATTCTGTGAATCCCGAATGTGCTGGTGCTGAATATACACTTTGAAACAAGGCTGACAGGGAGAGAACCTATGTCTGCTATGGGTGGAGGAATAGGGGAGGGAAGGAGAGAAGGACATCTGTCCATAAGAGGAATTCTTCTCTTTGTGGTAACAGAAGAATTGATGCTGGCTGCCCACAGTCTTCTTAGAGGATTGGCCTGAAGAATGGAGCAAATAGCTGAGAGGCGTATTGTTGCTTCTCAGCACACAGACTGGCCACAAAAGCTGGTAATGGACAGTGTCTGTCCTCAAGCAGCTGTGCAACAGAAGAGCAAAGAGCCTTTTTCAGTGCAGTCATTTCAGTTTAAAAAGCAGGGAGGGTATCTCTAAAAGCTGGTGAAGTCACTTTTCATCCTTTGGCTTTAGTAATCCTTGGGACAGAAAACTGCCTAAAACCCAGCCTGTATGCTTTACCCACTTTTACATACAGCCATATGTGAAATCATAAGGCTTTGTGTCCAATTTAAGTGTCCACTCGCCATGCTTTTCTACTTGTTTTTGAGGTGGCAATTGCAAGTGTTCAAGGCCATGTTCTTGTTAAGAAGCACAGGTAGTGTGTCCAGCTCAGGTCACAAATGCATCTGCATGACAATACTGATGACTCCTAGTTTAGTTTAGTTACAGCCTCCTGCTTTTGTTGCTACAGATGTTCTAGTGACAATATTTGTACTGTGAAATTATGGATGTTCCAAGACTTGCCATATTTGGTATATTGTGTCTTTCTGAAGGGTACCCAAGACAGTTATCTTAAGAAAAAAAGAACCTCTAGAGACTATTCCAAAATGGTGATGTTTTCCAGTTAATATTGAAGTAAATCCCATGCCCAAATAATCCATCGCTGTCCAGTTCTGGACATCCACAAATTGGGATAATGCAGCTGAGACCAAACAAGAGCCACTGTTCTGTCTGCCTGTGCAGCTAAGAGATGGAAATTCTCCTCTGTTGTGAAAAAACCAAGGATAATTTCCTGGCCAGTGTAAGAGGGCAGACTGCAGATGGGATATGAGAGGCAAACCACTGATTGCAGCAGGGAATAAGTGAAACATCTGTTTTGGCTTCAGTTTGCTCAGGATTAGTAGCAGCAGTAGCTGCTGTTGGAGCTGAGGGGCAAAGAGGTGTTCAGCCAGTTGAACTTTTGCTCTAATCGTTTTTTTTTTTCATGTGCGTATCTGTCACTGAAGGGCACTGGGCACATGAAGCTGGATCTAAAAGTTGTTAATCTTGAGAACTCCAGGGCATAGCTTTCTGTATTTTCAGTACAAGACTTAACTTTACAAGCAAACTGCAGAGACACAGGTAGCCATAGATTTAAGGGTTCATTTTCTACAGTGTTCTTGTTCCTTTGAGTCACTTGAACAAAGGCTGGTGCAGAATGTCCTGGTGTGGAAAAAGATCAGTTGCTCTTTGATCACTGATGTGGTGTATACCCTAATTAGGAGCACTATAACTTTTTCAGGAATGTGTGGTTTCCAAACAGATAAACATGTCTGTGCAGTGCACACAGTGACTGTAAACCTGGTGGATTTGCATTTCTGGCCAGCTCTGAGCTCAGCACTGAGCTTCTTCATCAGGTAATGCACATCCCTCTCCTCCCTAGTTCTGTGGGAAGGAACAAGATAGATCAGCTGCGAGTATGGGCTATGATGCAGTGCAATTTAGGTATAAAGACTGATTACAGGCAGTAGTAATATCTTGTCATCTTTCTGAGTGAAACAGAAGATGAAACACGAGCAAATTCATCACAATGGCTGGAGCAAATGTAGGAGCTGTTGTTGGGGCAGAACAGAGCAACAGTTCTTGTTCAAGTGTCACCAATATAGAGCAGTGCAAATGCTTCAGGATGGTATCTGAGAAACACTGCAGTGGGAAGCTGTAGGATACTTGTCCCTGTCAGCCAGTGAGTTCTCACACTCTAGACAAAGGATGGTTCCACTCTTTCTTTTAAAAGTAGTGTCTCCCCACCATGGGCAGCTTTCATGTTCACTGTGGATATTCAGAGGCTTCTCACTATTCTAAGTGATCACCCACTGGCAAAGGCCTTTCAGCAAGGTTCTAGTGGGAGAGTAAGAGATGATGGGATGATCAAGAGGCTTCACACCACTTTTTATAGGCAATCCAGAGCTCTGCTCTCTGCTTTCAGAAACCCCAGTTGCTGGTAGTTGAACAGCAGCACCTGGTCACAAGATGTGGCTGTGTGGACTTGCATGGCTGGGAAAGAGGTAAAGTCATGCTTGTAACTATTAAATAGAGAGATGGCCAATAAGCAGCTATGACAGATGCAGCTATCTCCAGTCCAAGGCACTGACTGCAGGAGACTCTTATTTTTTGCTGTGAAGGTTTGGTTACCTTGGAAACCTGTTTTTAGCTGGATCTCTGCTCTGGTAGAGAGCCCATCTGTACCTGCTACTTCTTTGTTTTGAAATAGCTTTTTTACAGAAAAACATTTGACAGGAGTATTTCTAGAGCCGGATATTTGTGAAATTCAGTCTCTGCTTTTGGTCCCAGGAGTTTCAGTCTGATGATGATGTGATGATGGTATGGAGACTTCTGTGGCTGGATTGAAAAGGCATTTGTGTATCTGCTTCATGAGTTGGATTCCTGTCATTGAAGGGAGAGATGCTGCTGCTGATTGTTAAATTCTGGAGTGGTTCTGAAGGAGAAATCACTTTCTGAATTTGCAGAGAGCTTTGTTCACTCAGGTTTGCAGTTCAGCATCAAGCCTCCAGCTGGCAGATGAAATGGAAGTAGCTTCCGTCTGTGATGAGTAACTACCCACCCTAGGGCTGTAGTCTTCCCTTCTGAGGTGCATAGATGAACTTTTGATACTCAGGGTGAACTTGAGTATTGAAAACTAGTGGCCTCAGGACTATATTCAGAGTCAGTTATGTTTAATTACAGATCTTATCAGTATCTTCATATCTTTTTACTGTAGGTTTTTTTTTTGTTTTGTTTTTACCTTCTGTTAATACCTTGTAATCCTGAAAGGGCAAGTGGGCGTTGAAGGGTATCTAAATTTTTGCCTCACTGCTGCATCCTCTGCTGTATCTTCATAGATATTAGGTATTAGGGGTTGGAAGGGACCTAGAAGATCATCTAGTCCAACCCCCCTGCCCGAGCAGGATCACCTAGACCAAGTCA
>JAOEGS010002924.1:82466-93751 GCA_025447755.1 Corythornis vintsioides | reverse complement strand
AGTGCAGAGTAGAGGGGGAGGAGAACCTCCCTTGACCTGCTGGCCACACTTCTCCTAATGCATCCCAGGATGCCATTCTATCTCCTCCTATTTAGGCTATACCTTTGGGCTGAGATCGATAGGCTTTTTGTAGTTGCTATGGGGTTCTCCCAAACTGGAGCTGGTTTTCTTGCAGGTTACTGGGTAGTGTGTAACACTTGTGTAACAGTGTGGGAAAGAACAGATTAACAGATTCTAGTCCTACCTATAAGAAACAGTAATTCCTGGCAGTTCTCTGTTAGATACAGTTACCAATTAGAAGGTAACTATGAACTTGATTTTAAAAGTCTGTTCCAGCTTGACTTTGCAGGACACAGAATTCAGATATTTTCAGTCTTGAAATCTGTTGACTTTAGGGCAGAGTGCAGGCAGGTGCCAGCTCTCAGTCCCAAGCAGCTATAGTGCAGAAGAAAACAGCTTTTTTAACATTTTAAGAACTAGAGAAAACAAGATAAATAACTTTACATTTTGTTCAAGTGTATGGAATATAGTTGTTTATTTTAAAGTCTGGTTAAAACTCTTTGAGTAGACATTTTTTTTAATTCCCACTGTAATTGATTCTGGGTGGTTACAGCAGGAGCTTTTGTTTTTTGTTTCTTGGGTTTTTTTTTTTTTATGTGGGTTTGTGTGTGTGTGTGGTTGTGTTGTTTGTTTGGGGTTTTTTTGTTTACTTTTATGTTTGTTTGTTTGATTGCTTTTTTATGTTTGTTTGTTTGATTGTGTTGTTTTGGTTTCTTTGTGTGTTTTTTTTTTCTTTGCTTTGGTTTTGTTCTTTTTAAGACAAGCACGAACCAGATCTGTAGTCTTTACTGCACAGCCCTGGATAACTGACATAGTAAAGTACTATATCCTTCCTTGTACCATTGCAACAGCATTCTCATAGAGCTACAGAAAAGCTATGCTGTGGGTTTTTTTCTGCCTTTATTTATTTATTTTTTTAACTGCATGTGTCAACAAGATTGACAGTCTGGGGCTGGAGATGCATACATCATGTTGGTAATGTATGAAAGAGAAACAAGAGAGTTGGATTCTCCAACCCCAAAGTTTGCTTCAGCATCTGGCAGAAAGAAAAAAATCTCCCATGAACTGACTAAGCTAACAAGAGACTTAGCTTGAGCCTGAACAGATCTGATTGGGAAGTCACTAAAGAAGAATAAATATGGCATAGTAAAAGAGCTGCCACCTGTCCAGTAGAGTATTTTAGCCACAAAAAAAAAAACCCAGCGTACTTGTAAATAGATATATTTCTGAGAGGTGAGTAGCTGGTATTTAGGTTAGTTTATACTAGATAAAGAAAATGCATTTGTATTTAAGTGACTTGTTGAGAATGGCTTTGCTTTTAATTTTATTTCAAAAAAATATATTTCCTCCTAGCTTTGATCAACTTGTTGAAGTTCCTTATGTCTAACGAGACTGTGTTGCTGGCCAAGCACAACATCTTCACCCTTGCTCTTATGGTAAGTATGGACAAAGCTAATCCTCTTAATTTAAATGGCTTAATTTTGAATGAATATTAGGAAAGAACTCAGGGTTTCTGGGCTGATAAAGAGATACCAAATAAGACCACAAAGCAGAGGAATGTTATTGTGGCTGGTTTCACTGGATGTTTGGAAAGGACAGTACTCAGTCTCACTATAGGGTCTGCTTCTTGAAATAAGCAAGTCTATGTTAGGAAAGGCTTGGTTTAATTTTCCAGATTTGGTAATGTTTTTTCTTGTTCTGTGGGCCTTTGTATACAAAATAATAGAAACCTGTTTTCCTGGCCCAAAGTACAATGGTATTTAAGCTTCTTGTCTGTTTCTTCTGTACTATAAAGAAAATAATAGATAAAGCAATGATGTAATGCAACTGAGAGCTGTCTCTTCAAAGGTTTCAGACATAGTTTGTACTGTTCCTGCTGCAAAATAGATTTTCTGTAAATACTCCTGCTGTAACTTCTTTTCACTTCCTTGCATAGGTTGTGAACCTGTTCAACATGTTCATCACTTATGGAGACACCTTTCTTCCCACTCCCAGCAGCTACGACGAGCTGTATTATGAAATAATTCGGATGCATCAGAATTTTGACAACCTTTATTCTATGGGTGAGTAGCTCCTGACTGGTCAGCACTACTGTTGACTGGAAGTAGGGGGTATTGTGGAGGGATGTTTGTGTCTCGTATTTTCTGTCCACCTGCTACTGATGTATGCCTTGGTGAGTGGATGTATTTTGTGTATTAGGACATGTTTGGTAAATTAAGAACTGAGAGAGATAAATTTGTTCAAGGGTTAATTATTATTATTTTTTAAATTGGAAAAAAAATGTAGGGACAGATCCGTTGTTTCTCTAGCAGCCATTTACTGTAGCTGGAAATAAAAATTTGTTGGCAGAACTGGGTATGTGATATTTCATGCATCTTCATGTAGTTGCATCTGTTACATTTGACAGTTTCAAGTTAGAAGGCAGTTAGATGCTGCTGAACCACCCAGCACAGAGACACAGTGCAAACAAGGATTTGGAAAAGAATTTAAGAAACTTTTAACAAGAAGCTTACTGTGCTAGACAAATTGCATCTACTACAGTCATTGCCAAAACAAACCAAGACGACAGCCTTCACAAACCTGCTTGCAATGACAAGTGAGTCACTGGACTGAAGAATATGCCTACTGGCAAAACAGGGAGAAGCTGCCATCCTCAAAGAGAGAGGCATTCTGGAATGCCACCAAGTGACACCCAGCAGGGACAAGAGGAACAAAGAGAGCAGGGAATGCATGGAGGCATAATGAGGTAGTGTATACACAGGAGCCTGCAGCAAAGGGTAGCTGTGACAGGACTGGTGTAGCACCTGCCTGCTTGTAGTTAGGAAGAGAAGAAGCTGTGTTCTTTGTTTGCTTTGCTGTAGAAGGACCTTTCTTCTCTTCGCCCCCTGCTCTCTGTGTGATCACCCAATGAACAACAGGAGTTAAAATAAGCATATAAGAGAAGTTAAAGGGTAGTGGGAGACAGATGGTTGACCATAGCACATTCTTGATGTGGGAGAGAACCAGCCTCTCCTAAATAAAAGTAGCTGAATGCAACCTGCAACTGCAAGCAAAAGTGAACAGCCCTTTTGTGCAAACTTCCTGCAGTTTTCCTTCATTATATAAGGGCTGGTTTTGTGTCTTTTGATAATAGGAGATTTTTTTGCTAGCACATTTCTTACTCCCATGAATTGCAGCTAGTAAGATGAGGTGCTTTTTTTGGTAGTAGCTTTTCAAACCCTTCCCTGTGGAAGTTGAAGGAAAATGCAATGGAACACGCTCAAATGGTTACTCAGATGTGCCTACTGTAGCCCTACTGACTTGTTGAAACAATTAATTTGTCAGATTAATGGTTTCCATCTTGGTACACAGAGCAAACCCCTTTGAATTAGTGTTATAGAGGCCTAACAAAAACCTCCTCTGAATACATTACTTCAGATATCCAAGTACAGTACCTACTCTTTGACAAAGTAATGTTACTCAGAGCTGATGTCTTTTTTTCTGCATATGACATACAATGGTAGTACTAGGAAGTGAGAAAGTACCGTTTCAAGTTGATAAAAGCCACAGTTTAACGAGGTGTCCTGACAGCTTCCCTTTGCCTGTCAGTCCACCTCACTAGGACTACAGGTCACCCTTCTGTCCTCTTGGGTGTCTTGTTAGTACAGATGACAAAGCTACTCTATGCTTTAGTTTTCTTGTGGTTTCCTAACTTTCACTGTTAGGAGTGGAGGTGGAATCTAATTCTCTTGGGTTTTATTTATTTAGTTTTCTTGACCTGAATCTGAACTTTGTCCAAATGTGCAGCATGAAAGCTTCTCTCATGCAGTAACAGGCATAAGTATGCAACCACTGTGCTTATGGATTTACTGTAGCATCTGTGTTTCTCATGACCCTAAATTTTGGTGATGTGCTGTTCTTTCATTTTAAGTTGTGGGTGAACCTTTCCTGTGGATTGTAACCTCCTGAAAAACCTGTATATACACATTCATAGAGAATTCCCTTCTATTTAGGCAATATAGAACTTAGTCCAAACATGTGCTACAGGATCTGTTACTGTTTTGGTACTTAACAAGAGATGTGCAGGTAACTGCCACCATAGAAATACTACAGATTCTGACCTGAATAAATATTTTTGGTACTCTGGCAGAAAAGAATTGGATTCCCTAGAAGTTCTTCCTGCTGCAGAATGTTTTCAGATCTGCTCCCAAGTCTGTCAGAGACCATCTGTGCAACAGAACACTACCCTCATTCCTATAGGGAGTGTTTTTCCTTAGGCTGGTGGGTAATTCCTCTCTGCAATTCCAGATAGATGGAGAGGTAAAGAATCCATCACTGCTGGAGTTGGTTTAAATTGCAGGACATGGTCCAGCTCAGATAGAACCTTGCATAAATAGAAGACAGAGGAGAATAATGGTGTGTGGAATAAAAGGTATCATGGGCCTGGGGCACTGCCCTGTTTCTGGGGGAAATGAACTTTAGTATGGGGTGATGAAAGCAGTTAGGAGGCACCAGGATCTATTGTCCTTTCTACTTTCTGTCTCCCAGCCATTATTTTATTCTGCTTATGTCTTTTGCATTCCTTACATTTCCTAGATGGGCTTTGAAGGGAACTTCTGCCTTGTATCACAGATGGTCTCAAAGTTAAGCTTTATTTTGATGTGGTTCCCAGACTGCCATCTCATCAAGCAAATTTTGTTTTTTAAGTTTTGAGTTAGAAAATTGCCAGTTCTGTGCCAGCACTGTTAACTGGCTTTTTCTTTCAGTTCTAAGGCTGTCTACCAATGCTGGTCAATGGAAAGAGCCTGCAAGCAAGGTGACCCATGCATTAGTCAATATAAGGTAAGGAGCAGAAGTTAATAACCATTTTTCTTCTGTCCTACGTGACTGCATTATTATAGTGACACTTTCACATTTGTTGTATTGAATTTAGTTTTGAATTTGCTCTCTTTGTTGGGCTAAATTGCTGCTCTAAACAGGGCCCACTGGGATAAAAAGATCACCAGGGTTTGATTGTCCTTTCTCTAATAATACTCTTGGGTCTTCTGTAGACAGTGCTTTCAAAGCATGGCACAAGCTGTAATGAATTAATCCTCACAGCATTTTTGGGAGAAGTTATACAGTAGGGAACAATGCTGTGCTCGCAGAGCAATTGTGGACCTAATGGATTGCTGTTGTGTGATTCTATTGCCATTCTGCGAAGCTATGATGGGGTTTATAAGCCACCTGTAATAAGCAGCTTCAACGCCTCTTTTAACATTGCAAGATTTTTGTGTGTGTTTTATAACTGGTTGTTTAAGGACATTTCAGTATTCATTTAAACTTCTTCCTCCTGTTCAAGGACAGAAGTTACATTCTACTTGTAAAACTAAGGAATATCTTGGGTGCTTTTGTTCTATATTCCTTCACGACAGCAAAAATTTCTATTTCTGGCTTCTGAAGAAGCTAATACTGGCCAAGTTTGGTACTGGGCAAGAGACTCATGGATCTGATGTGTTTAGAAAATGGGGTCATGCTGAGAGAGAAAATTTACTGTTTATCTCTGCCTTGTAAACAAGCTGTAAAAGAGATAAGTAGTTATACTGAAAAAATATCTGTCCATCACTTCCCTGCTCACCCCAGACACTTGTTGTCTATGCAACACCAAGTAGCTCAGTACTGCTACTTGCTAGTACTTGTCATTGTCTTCACTAGAAAAGAGAAGAAGAATAATTTTTCGCTAGAAAAGTAGGAGAAACAATCTGAGGGCATCTTTCAACTCAATATGCATCTTACAAATCTATAAACCACCTTAAAAGTTTCCTTAGTATGTCTGTAAACTTAATATCATGTATGGTATCAGAAGATTTATTTAGCTAGTATCCTTATTTTGATGTTTGGGGGTCTTTTTTTGCTGTTGTTGGTTTTGTTTGTTTTGGTAAAAAGACATAAATGCTTGTGGGCAGATGATGTACTTGGAACAAAGCTACAGAACATGTATATGTTGGCAAATTAATATCCTTTAGTGTTAAACAAAGTGTCTGCCCTGGGACTTCTCTGAATACCCAGAGAGAGAAGACTAAGCTGGAAGGAGGTAAGAAGTGGTCGCAGAGGGTTTGTGTTCCCCTCTGGTTGGTGTGACCAGTGTCTGGCATTGGCCTGTTTGCTGTTGGCCGACAGCTGCATTACTGAAGATCAGTGTGTGCCTGAGACACGATACAGCTGAAAACTGGCACCATGGTACCGGTCTCTGCACAGCCTGTGTCAGATGTGTCTGATGAGCCTATGGTTCTGCCTGCAACCAGGGAAGCCTCTAACATATTTCTCTTCCAGGCTTTTGGTAGCTTTCCCCTGCTCCACCTAGCTCCTCCTGTGTGTTGGAACTTTAACGCGATCTCTCATGTGGCCTTGAAGTTTTCATGACCGACTGCTTTTCAGTCTGTGAAATTAGTAAAGGTCTGAATTAGAAGTGGTTTGAGGTCTGAAGAGGAATTAGAATTCAGAGAAGTTAGTCTGATTTATTCTATTCCCTGCCCCCTGCCTCCCATAGGGTGATCTTAGCGTACTGTTTCTAATGTGGATGCCTTTGCCATGAAGGGAATAAATTCTGAGAAATCCACCTCATGCTGTTTTGTTGGTTTTTTTTTTTCTTAGCTTGTTCTATTATTCTGTAAAGGTTTTGGTTTTTTTTATGAGCAATGATTACCTGCTTTTTGCTGTGACAGTGCTGTGCAAAATCATGCTTTGGTTTATACATTCATCTAATTACTACAGCTATTTAAAAATAAATATGTAAATGTTACTTCCTTATCCTAAGGCTTTTGGTGGGAAAGATTACAAATGGAAAACCATCTGTGTGTGCATGCATGTGGTGGGCTTCAATGGCTGTCTTAAGCCCTAGTGCACAATCTTATGTGTCCAGGAGAGGAGTTTTTTTTTTAACATTGCTTACAACTTTTCAAGGCTGCAATGCATTTGTGGTACAGAAGTAACTGCTGGGGAGACACATAAAGCAGTGTTGGATTGATGAGGTTGTCTGATTAATTGTTTTAATACAGAGTCATGATGAGTAATACTTAAAGAATCTTTGACACTTTCTTGTTTAACCCAACTGCAGGGAGAGAGATCCCACTTTGTCTATCCTAATATGGTATTAACTGTACTTTGTAGTTGTACCCTGTTCTCCACTAGGCAGCCTGATGGTGTTTTGTTTGCTCACTTGATTTTTGTAGTCCTTACCCACTGAAAAGAGCAGTCACGAAAGTTCTTTGTGAGTACTGAGAGATGGGAAGGCTTCCCTTCATACCTCTCCTTTTTACAGACAATTAGTAATTTCTGCCCAACCTAAAGTACATGAAAATTTGAAGACTGACAGAATAGTAACAGCCTTATCTGTCTGAAATCTTGCATAACAAACTGGAATGAGTGATCCCTATTGTTGTGCTATCCAATAATAGTGTTTATAACTTCTGTCTGTGGATTTGTCTCTGATTTATGGAAATAACTGAGCCATGATGGACTGCAAGATAGAACTGCAGAAGTTAGTGGTTTTGAAAACTTACCTTCTCACCTATGAGGAAATAAGCACATTTTGGGAAGGGTAATTTTTTTATTTTTTTTTTTAAGATACTGAGCCTCTTTAAGATAACATTGCACAGGTTTGTATTTAATGAGAATTTCATTAATACAGGGTTCAAAGGGACATCTTCTGATTGCTTAGTAAGGGAGGTGTCAGCTGGATCCCTGTATTCTTTTAATAGATTTTCTCCTTATCAGGAGTATTTTTCAAACTGAATACATAGATTAACTAAATGATTAATAGACTGAATTTCCCTATTGTCTGTAATTCAGTCCCATCATCAAAATTTTAAAAATAATTTTATCTTTCTCAAAAACCCTTCTAACAAGCAGGGAGTAAGTTTGTAGTATGGAACTATGCAATAAGCTTTTTTTTCTTTTAATTGTGTTTTATATGTTGTTGTAGCACATGCTGCAGCCCTTGCTTGGGTACTTTCTTTCATTCTCCTATCTTGTAGCTACTTTTGTTCCACATCAGCCACCCTGTGTGATTATTACTTTTTTTTTATTTCTTCCACTGTGGATGCTGTTTTTGGGGTCATATAGGAGAGATTGATTACATGGATGTATAGAAATGATTATGCTTGCTGCCAGTCTGGGCAGGAGCACTATGAAAGAACATTTACACATTCACTAATGTGAAAGAAGGCCAAACTGGGCTATGCTGGTTTGTCATGGCACCTCTGCTCTGAAGCTATAGCTTGCTTCTGTCAAATTTCCAGCACTCCATGGAACTGCATTCACTGAAAATTCACTTTACAGGGGAGGAGGTTCCATTCAGGTATTTGTTAGAAAGTGGGCAACTGCAAGCAGTCCACAGGGTACCTTCAGCATTGTTCTGCTTTACAGCAAGGAATTTAGCATCTGTTCATGTGGTGAGAACAGTTAAATTCTGCTGATCTAGTCGTGTTGTGATGGATGGCTGTATCATTTATGCAGGATACATGAAAGGGAACCTGTTGATAGGGAAGTGCTTCTGTATAGAGTAGAATCCTATGAATTATTATTAGCTGACACTCTGTGTATGTATGTATGTATATATATACACACAAATGTATATTCTTTTAATACACATTTTTATCTCCGTACAGTCTTAATGGACACACATACATGTTTCCTGCCAATATGAGTGACAGAATGAAAAGAGAGGGCAAGCTTAAAGTATATTTATGAAAACAAATGGTCAAGAAATTCTATGTGCACGTTTATATAAAATATAGTTATCTGTGTATATTACACGTACATGCACATAGATGAATATATATATCCATATATCTGTATTTACAAATATATATACATACATATGCACACACATTCATATACTTACAAATATGTATATATAGATATCTAAAGCACACATATAAATATCTTGCCTTTCACAATGGTCTGGCTAATCTAAAGCCGTAATTTCCAAGCTGTTATAAAGAAGCCACTTGCTTTTTCCCAGCTTCTCAGAGGTGATCCACGCATGTTGGCTAAGGATGCTCCAGGTGTTCCCGCTTCTAATGGCACTGGGTGTGTCCAGAACCCCTGGGACTAAGGGACCAGAACTTGCAGGGCTGCTTGACTCAGACTGGCTGGCACTGACCAGCCAGAGGTGCTCAGTTGTGCGCATTGGTTTGGTGTGATCTGGAGTTCATTCCCTATAATTCTTAAAACCATTTGTGAGGGCTACCAGTGGTTTGAACTCCCCTGAATTGTTCCCTGAGGTGTGTTTAATGGTAATGACCTCTGTCTGACGTGCTGTCACTGTTCATCAGTCTGAGCCCAGATCACAGGCAGTCAACAATTTTTTTTTTTAAATAAAAAAAAAAGCAACAAAACCCAAAGAGAAACTCATAAATGTACTTTATTGGTACTTTAAAATCTTAACATATGTTTTCCAAGATTAAGGCTCAAATTGTTACTAAACACTGTAAGAAAACTTCCAAACTTGATGCATGTAAGCTATTTGAAGAATTAGTTCATCACAGTTTTGAGGTAGCAGCCTGAAAAAATTAATGATGCTGAAAGAAACTTCCTCATTGACTCATTGAAGGACCAAAGTTAGTAGATCCTTCTTGTCATTTAGTGAGTTTATTGTTGCATGCTTTTCTTGCTACACAGGGACACTGGCACAGCAGTTCCTGAAATACCACAGTGGTTATAGTGGAGCTTGGTTACCCAGAGTTCATCTGCTACCACAGCTTGTTTTTCACTTGACCTTGCAGTATTCTGGTAGGGAAAGTTAATTGCTAGGAGTAACAAATTTTGACATGAACAGATTCTGGAATTAACTGGCACCTGAACAGAGGAAGCAACTGGAATGGAAGGGAAAGACCTTACTTCCAGGCTGTTGTGACCAGCAACATCTTAACAGGAGAATAAAAAGGAAAGAAGCACTCTAATTTCAGGGTGCATTGTTCCATCTTTTCATGGCACTCTACCCATGCTTTCAGGGATTTTTTACTAATGTGTAGGGGTTCTTTTTTTTTTTCAGTTGTATAACCAGCATTTAATTTATTTTACATTATCTGATATCTACTTGAGACAGTGATGTTAGTTTTCAGTTACTGCTCTTTATTTACTAGCTGATTCATCTTGGTGTGCTTCTCTTACAGAGCCATAGCCAATTTCATTCTACTGTAATTTTCCTTCATTCTTTATCATTCATGCAGTGGCTTAATTAAATGTTGTCTCTGCCACTGGCCCAAATCCAGAGAGCAAATCTATTAGTTGAGTGGCATTGTATGGACCAGTTCCACTAACACAGCAGTATGGTTCAGCAGGTCAGGTGCATCCCAGGTCACCTTCCTTCTTTCTGCCAGCAAATTCCTTTCCCAGACAGCATTGACTGAAATGAGCTCTGATTGTTTTCTCTGTAATTAATTGGGGTTTTTTGTGGTTGGGTTTTTTTTTTTGTGTGTGTGTGTGTGTGTGTGTGTTTGGTTGTTTGGTTTTGGTTTGGTTTTTTTTTTTTTTTTTTAGTAAATTGTTGGGTTTTTGTTGTTTGGTTGGTTTTATTTTGTGGCAATTTAAGCTTTCTATAGCTGATGCTGATTTTGATCAAGGCTGTTTCTCCAACTGGTTTTCTTCAATGCACTTGAAACCATGCTGCAGGAATTGCTTTCTAGATGTTCATCCTCATAGTAAGCACTGCTTTTTGGATTGGGGTGGGGGTGAACTTGAAGTGATTTATTCCCAGGGTGGCAGCCTTTCCTAACTGACTTTCTTATCCTCTTTCCAATGTCCACAATTTTATTGGCCACTTTCATCTCCTTTCCTCAAGGCATAAAGGCAACAGGTTGGCCTTTTAGGAGGGAACTTGCAAAAGGATCCACTGCTGTATTTCAGCTGCACTGTGAGGACTGCAGTAGAAGTGAGACATCTGTTCAAGTGAAGATTGGTTGCTGGGCAGGAGGGAAATTCTTAGCAGCACAGCTGCTTTTTGGCAGTCTCTTTGTAAGTTCAGCAAGTATCTTAATTCATGTGATTCTCATATAGTGAACATCTCATTGCAGTGTTAACCTCTGTGAACCTTCTTCTTCTTGGCCATTTTGTTGGAAACATTTCTTCCTTGAAATCTGAATGTTTTGGAAGGTTAGGCAGGATCTGTAGTCTACTTAGAAAATGAGGTTCATAGATTCATAGATTCATAGATTCATAGATATTAGGGGTTGGAAGGGACCTAGAAGATCATCTAGTCCAAC
>JAOEGS010002924.1:67734-82366 GCA_025447755.1 Corythornis vintsioides | reverse complement strand
GATGCTCCACTCCCCTAATCATCTTGGTGGCCCTGCGTTGGACTCTCTCCAGCAAATCTCTATCTTTTCTGAACTGGTAATGCAACTGAGATTTCAGCTACTCTGGATCAAATGCAACTGATCTATGAATAAGGGAATTCATGTCTGTGGATCTCTCTGGATTCATGGTGCAGATTGTGGGATTATAAAATGGAGCTAGTTAAGGTGCTAGCAAATTTTTCTTGAAAACTGTGTATTCAGCTTTGGAAGTCTACTGTTTGGCACTTAGTTTCTGCTTTTGTGCTAGTGAATTTAGGGACTGGAGCTTGGGAGAAGAGTCAGTAGAGAAGTATGATTGTGGTCTGCTGTTTGATATGTGAGTGACTTTGCACTGCTTGGTCTAAAGAAGTGTGGTGTAATGCAAAGAGCTCTTGTTACGATTGCTAGATACCTTTTCCCTGTAGAAACATAAAAATAGAGAATTTATTTTAGCACTTGAAGTGTTTTTTATTTCAGAGGTGGGCATTACATTTATTGGGCAGAAGTTATTTTTCTGACTCGTTTGCAGGTGTTTTGGTCTTGAATCCCCTTGCTGGGCACAGGCAAGATATGTATGAGCTCCGTAATACATTAAAGCCTGTGCTGAAAAGCTAGGATGCAGACTTGCAAACTTCTCAGGGTTTACTGTTGCAGCACAAACTCCAAAAAGGTCTCCTGGTTTCTCCTTTTGAATGGTTATATTGTTTCATCCTGTTTACAGGAACAATCTTAATCATTCCTCTGGTATGATTGAGGCTTGAATTAAATTAATAATTGATAGATTTCCGCCTTGCTGGTGACACCTTTGTTGGTAGCTCTAATGCAGCAAGGAGGCAAGACATGAATAGCCTCTGCAACCAGATTCTCTTGGCCCCAAGAACTGGCCCTCTTCAATGTTATTTAAGCGCAGTTTGAAACAGCTGTTTATAGCTTGTCAAAACTTTGCCCATGCTGTTTTTATTCTTTAGATAAATACAAGGGACTCTGATTTCCACTGATCTCAAATCTAGCATTCAAGATTTGCTTCAATGGAGAGAGAACATTGAGTGGCTTTCTTCATGACCCAAACAATGTGGAAATCATTGTGAGCTTAAATAACACCTTTATCCCATGAAAAATGATGTAGTATAATGCTGTTTTGCTCTTTCTGGTTGAAAGAAATCTGTGGCTCACAGCAGCAGTCAGAATTATTATTCCCTCTGCAAGTCTGTGCTGTGGGATGTGTAGATTAAAAAAAAACAAAACCACAACAACCCAAAAAAACCCAAAACGATAAAACAACAAACGTTTTCAAAATCCAGTAACATTTTTATTATTATTTTATACTAGTGGGGGGCCTAAAATTTGGTTTTGCTCTAGGAATGTAAATGCCCTATTCTCTTAATTCTTCCTTTAGGACTAAATTGTCAAAGTACCTGCTCATTAAGTACATCTGCTCATTAATGTAATGAAGTACCTACCTTATCTTGAACTGAAATCAAGGATAATACATTGTGAGAATGACTGCAGAACTGCAGTCTGTGTCAAGGTTGCACCAGAATCCAAAGCTCAGTTCCCAGGGAACTGTGATAGGAGGGAATCTTGTTTGTAAGACTTTGTTCATTAAAAGAAACATACAACCTAGCTTTCAAAATTAAGATGTCTGTGTTTTAGGAGTTCTGACCACCAAAGTCTGAGAAGTCTGTCTCATTTTACCAGCACAGGCCTATCTCCAAACCCATCAGAAAATATATCAGTTGGTTTAAGCAAGACTAAAGTTTAAGTAAAATGCTGCCTTGGGATAAAAAAAGGAGTTTGAGTGAGTTGTGAATAATTTTTTATAATTTTTTTTTTTCCTTCAAAAATGTGAAAATATTTGGTGCTCTAGCATCTGTGTGTCCAGATAGACTATAAGATACATCAGAGATTCAGGTGGTCTGATTTGAATTAGCTGTTTGGGAATCCCAGAAAGTTAGTTGTTTTGGTTTTTTTTGTTTGTTTGTTTGTTTTGGTTTTTTGGTTTTTTTTTTGCTAACTCTTGTAGCTAGAAGAATAATTCAGAAAACGGTGGCCTAATGCTTCTGAATCATCAATTTTTCCCTTAGCTTTGAGGTCAGATTTGTGTTGCCTGACTCGAGGGATCCTGTGACAGTTTGGCGTCCAGAAATGCCCGTGTGCTTGGCTGCTTATCAGCAATCAAAGCCAACCAGATTAAGGTAACAGTGATCTCATTAAGAATTCATCTGTGATGAGTATCTGGTTCTGATAGCTCCTGATGATAAAGGTTTAGTTGTAGAATATTACTCTGGCAGAACTGCCCTAGTGTGCTTCCTCAGCCTGTGCTGCTGCGATCACTCTGGGAGGTGTAAACTGACAAGTGTTGTTGAGCAGAAGTCATCACCTGCCATTCATTTCTACCATCTCTTTTTCGGGGAGCAGTCTGCACTGTGTAATGTGCACATATAAAGGAGGAGACTGGGGACCTGACCCAGGATGAAACTGTATAGGTAGGACAAAAAAGTGTGTTTCAGCCTGCGTCAGTTCTCAAGCCTTCATTCAGGTAAGAAAGGGATTGTGTCAGCCCCACAGAAGGTGTGCATGCAAACAGCTTGGCATTAGGAACAACAGGACAGTCTCTAGCACCATGGACCAGTTATACCAGTTTTAGCATAATATGCTGCTAATTGTTTTTTAAGTTGTTGTCCACTGTCAATATTAGTGAACTTATTGTTCACTAATATCTCTCTGCAGGGATCTAAGCACATGTATCTCTTATTTGTGCTGGTGTAATAGTGCCAGGTGATTTTTGCAAACTATTATTGCCATTAACAGAAATATCGACATAACTGTTGCCTGAAGTTTTAGTTTGGGTACTGGGCTTTAAGACAATACTGCTATGAGCCCAAAAGGCAAGAACTTGGCTGCTACCCAGAAGGGAGTCTTGATTACTGACTCTTGATCACCTCTCTGCAGTGGACTCTTGTTTGATAGGATATAAAACATGCTTTCAAATGTGGCATATTTTGAGGATGGCCAAAAGTAGAACAACCTTAAAAGTTCCTTGGCAATTCTTTTTGCTAGAAGACTTAGCTTAAAAGCATTTTCATGTTACTGCTTTTGTGATTAATTATGTCGTCACTTTGTGTGTTAATTACAGTGATATTTTTCTTCCCATTAGTTGGATTATAGAAACTTTTTGAGTCTGTATGGGATAGGAACTAATACAACCTTTATGACCAAAGGAAAGATTATTTCAAACTTTAGAAGACTGAATTTCATTGATGGCTTTGGGTACTGTGCCAAAATGCTTCTATCCACTACAGAAAATGTAGCTGGTAAGTGCTTTGAGGGCAGGATAAACACCTTTTATTCTAAGCAAACTTGTGACATTGCCCACGCTTTGGATGAGGAATTTGAAACTGGATCCTTGTTCCAGAATGTTATGTGTTATGTTAATTAATGTAAAGCTCTTGCTGCTGACAGAGTGCTGTGAATACGATATACATTGTATCGTGTCCTTTGTGGGGTGCCTGAAAGGCTTAACAGGGACACCCTTAGGCAGGGCAGTGTACATGAACAAAGGCAAATTGCTTTTACTTTAAAAAAAAAAAATTAATAATTTAATGTCCTCCTTACAATTTTGTAGCACTGTTTGTTTGCTTTGTAATCCAAAGTTTGACGTTAACTTTTTATGGACATTTGAGATGGGCTTGTCAGAGGCAGACATTCCCTTCTAAACTCAGAAAGCCAGTGGTCTACCATATGTTGTTCGATTCCTTTGTTTATTAGCATTTGAAAGCTGTGATTGTTTTAAGGATTGCTCGTGTGATAGCCTGAGCCTTACTGAAGAAGCAGACTCTGCAGTTCTCCCTGGTTAGCACTTATTTTTCTTCCTTGTTTGGTGACTTTCACTCTTGGCATAAACTTCTGTGAGAAATGAAGAGCCACAGAACAGGACTGCTCTGAAGTTTGGCCAAGAAATAATAAATTAAGTCATATTGCAGTTAGGGAGGTTCCTCCCAAATTCTTCTCAACATGGGTGATCCAGTACTGAAACAGATGGCTCGGGAAGGTTGTGCTGTCTCCATTGTTGGCATTATTCAAATCCTGCCTGAACGCAGCTGTGAGCAAACTGGCCTAACTGCCTGTATCCTGAGTATAAAATTGGACCACATAACCTCCACAGGTCCTTTCCAACCAAACCCATTTGATTTTAGAGGAGCAGTCTCTTCACAGCACAGTCAAATGGTATAGGAAGCAAGAAAGCTTGTTTTCTTTGAGTGCAGAGTGCTATATGTTAACTTTGGGTCCAACTGCTGCAGATGCTGTGTAGAGCATGTATTTCAATCAGTGGGAGCTTGTGATGCCTGTCATCTCTTTTCTTCCTCTGAAAGATCAGTTAAGGGTAAAAAACAGAGACTTCACAGTGCGTGTTGCTGGAGGTGCCTAGAATTGTCTGCTGTCTGAATTTGCCAGTAAGTTGGATCCTGGTGATGAGATCCAACTATGTAAGTCAGTCATTTGTGAGAAGAAATTATTCTCAGTATGATTAATGCTGTGGTCGATGATGGGGACAGAAAGCTCTTCTTTGAGTAATGCCTATAATGGCATATTCCCCATGCATGAGTTTAAAGGAAGAGTTTAGGGCTCTATGAAATTGTGGGCATTTAAGAAGCAGTTAATGACAAGTGAAAATTATAGCTAGGGTAGATTAATTAAATTAAATGAATTGTGCCTGCACTTGCTGTCATTTTAATGTGGTATCGGTGTAATTGTAACTGTGATGTTATATAGTAGGAAGGCATCTGGAAGCAATACTGTGCACTTAGGTTCAAGTCAGAGAAGTTTAATGGCTTAGCCATCAGGAGTTTTTTATCAAGTGTAGCCATCTTTTCACTGTGTTTTGTTTTGTTTTGTTTTTTCCACTCTGGAGTACCAAAATCTGTATTGGGATTAATTTTGCTTTTGTAAATAGTTCCATGTGTTTTTTTGTTGTTGTTGGCTTTTGGTTTTGTTTTTTGACAGTACAATAACGCAGTATTTTCTCATACTCAGTTTAATATGACTTTCATTTTAACTGTTTTTGGAGTGAGATGATACTCACCAACTTGTTCTGGAAGATAGTTCATGGGCTGTTACTTTTTATATATTGCATTTTATTTCTAGGATTGGAAGCTGAGGCATAGGAAGTTTCATGTAAACATGAGGAGGAATTTTTTCACAGTGAGGGTGACAGACACTGGAACAGGCTGCCCAGGGGGGTTGTGGAGTCTCCCTCTCTGGAGACATTCAAAACCCACCTGGACGTGTTCCTGTGTGATCTGGTCTAGGTGATCCTGCTCTGGCAGGGGGTTGGACTAGATGATCTTCAGAGGTCCCTTCCAGCCCCTGACATTCTATGATTCTGTGATTCTCTTATTCTGTGATTCTATGACTGTTTATTTACCTTTGCTTTGGCATGGGGTTACTTTACATTCATTCCTTCAATCTGAGTGGAGCATAAGGGAAATTAGCAACCAGGCACAGGTTTCATCCTTGTCATTAATCTGAAGAAATCTGCCTTTTTAATTGTTCTAGAGCGACGAAGGGGCAGAAAGGCACTGGCAGAAGCCATATGTCTCTATCAAGCTTTTTTCATATGTGGCCCATAGCCTCAGTTGAATTGAGTGAATTTTGTGTGGTTTTCAGACAAAGTGAAATGTGGCCACATACTTTTTTGGTAAAGTTCAACAGTCCCTGTTAATACTTAGATGCATGGAATGGTTCTTAGGTTTCTTTTTTTTTTTTCTGTCTGATAACACTGATGTAATTTTAAAATCATTTGTTATGTTTGGAGGGAAATCAGTTTGGGCCCAAGGACAACACAGAGAATGTGAGCTTTCCATGCTTCCAGCCTAATAATCTTCATGATCCAAACCAGTGCACTTGAGCAGAACAATGATGCCATCTACACAGTAAGATAGGAACATGCTCAACAGAAAGCCTTTCCTACGAAGAGGCTTTAAAACTCATCTTCTAGAAAGACAAAACTTGAGTGAGGACACATGCAGGCAGAAGCAAAAAAGAATCATGTTTTCCTTCTGGAGGACACTTGGTGCATGATTTACCCACTCCAGCAAAGTGAAAACTCCAACCAAGCGGCTACTAATGTAGACATAGAACAACTTCTGAAGCTAAAGGGCAGTTTGTAATGTGATCAAATGGGCAGGGAGTATCATGAATAAATAAAAGTTAGAAGTGAAAGGATTTCTAATGTCAAATGCATGGAGGGTCTGGAGAAGTCTTGTGATCAGTTAGAATGATGCAATGTAAATTGATCTAATTCCATTTAAAACTAATCTGGGAAGGATTATCTTGTAACCAAGAATGTGAGAGGGTAGAGAGTTCCAGAATCCCAACTTGCACCAGAAGGAGCCCAGGTAAGAGATCCCTGCTAAGGTTCTCAATGAGCAAGTGTTGATTTTTAAATTTTTTTTTTTTTTTTTTTTAAACCCCACCTCCCCCTTCAGTAATGTTACCAGCTCCAGGGTGTTATGGAGATGGGTCAGATCAGGTTGGTCAGTGGGTTAGGATATGATTCAAACAGTCTGGTATATATCATTGTAGTGTAGTTTGAAGTATAAGGCTTCTCAAAAGTTGTGGCTGTTTTGTAAGTTATTTGCTTCCTGCATCAGTGATTCAGAACCTATCAGTGTTAATAGGCTAGCTGGTTCAAAAAGATTTATGCCACTCCCTTTTGTCAATCAGGGATCACTTCTGCACTAAAGGAAGACAGTAAATGACTTCTGTAAAATTCAGGGGCTGGCTAACGAATTGCAGTTCAGAATACATTACAGATGATGAATGTGATCTTCTTAAAGGGAAATCTATTCGTTTGACTAGTGCTCTTGCAATTAATTGCTTGCCAGATTAAATTGCTCCATAAAATGTGTGCTACTTTATCTCTTCATGATGAGATTAGCTGGGCCATGCCAGTTCTTTATATGTTAATTACAGTGGTATTTTCTTTTTCTATTTAATTACTAAATTGTTTAGCACAGCATGCTTTCTTCTAGCCTCAGGAAAGATGTCTGTATTTTTCTTCTGACCACTGTTTTTAAATCTTACTGCCCTTTTTCCAGACATATTCTATGTTTCCTTTATGGAAGTATCACACACTGTAGAGGATACATTCTGTGTTTTCTTTGGTGTGCTGGTGAAACACCAGAATGGTACTGAATAGCTTTGAATAGGTTCACTGTGTGCCAGTCTAGGATGAGGAATGAGAAACACCTTCCAGGCAAATTTCCAGAGTTGCCACCCAAACAGGAATTTATCTGGGCATTGAAGCTCAGCTTTCTGCTTCTGTTGAGAAGTATAATCCTGAGTTGGCAGGGTGTTTGCATTTCCTCTCACCTGAAAAATCAATGCTATAGCATTTCAGTATTCTCTCTGATGATGAAGTTTAAGGGCAGGTTTGGAGGGAAGAATGACATGTGCTTTCATCATTCTCATAGGTCTTCTCTGTACTTGCTGAACATACTCAAGACTTTTTTTTTTTTTTCCCGAAAAACCTGCAAAGTGAAAACACAAGAAGCTAAACAGCACAATAATGTAACAACCTAAAATTATTGAATGAGGCCAACAGCAACAAAAATAAGGAAAAATTAAGAAAAAAACAAGAAAAAAATAAGAAAAAGCTATTTCATTATAAAACTTGCCTCAGCCTTTAGGATATTAGTTCAATTTTCCTTCAACAGTCAGAGACCTGACTACATGTTCAAATACCACCTCACCACCACCACCACTCCTTGTGCAGAAAATAGCCCATATCCTTTTGCAACACTAAGGCTGGGACTTGAGTATAACTTAATGTTCTCTCATCAACATCACAATAGATCTATTCTAAAGCTATTTGCGTTTCTTTTTTTTCTGTGGGGTTTGTTGTGGTTTTTTTTGTTTTTTGGTTTTGTGTGTGTGTGTGTGTGTGTGTGTGTTTTGTTTTTGTTTTGTTTTCTTTTGGGTTTTTTTTAGTATTTATGCTGCTATACCTCTCTAGATAAAATATTTAATATACACCAACTAAACTGCTCTGGTATTTAAATATCATTTAAGTCTCCTGGTCTAAAGTGGAGCTTCTATATTACCCAACTATAATTATCTGATTTAGAAAAATTATTTCTCAACCCCTTTCCTTCAGTACTGTACTGTATTGAAACTGATTCCCAAAGGCAAGGCAAATTTTAGTATTCATTTGTACTAATTAACCTAGTCTTACATTTACTGTGTATCCAGAGCTTAAATCATTCAAAGAGGTGTAGCAGAACTAGGAAAGTCTCACAAAGAGGCAGCAAGAATGACTGAAGGTATGGAACCAGATGTATGAGGAAGAACAATTATATACAGGACAAGTCTTCAGGCTGGAAGAGACATGGGAGAGAATATGCAAGAGTTCATAAAAAATAAAACACAACAAAAAACACCAACAAAACAAAAATAAAAACCAAACAAACAAAACCCAAAATGTCATAGAGAAGATGAAGAGAAGCTGCTAGAAGAGAGTGCATCAGAAGATCATATAAGTTCAAACCAAGGAGATACTGCTTTGTGAAAAACTAAGTTAATCTGTGGAATACCTAAAAGGTTATGTGAATTCAAAGAAATGCTTATACAAATTAATGGAAGAAAATTCCATCACAGATTACTGATTATACAGATGTCATCTCTGCCTCACATACCACGTTGAACTGCATGTGGCTGGAAGTCAGAGATCTTTCTGGGGTGGCGTTTTACTCTTTTCTGCTTTTGTACTATTGCCTAGACTCCAATTTCAAGACAAGTCAGGACACTGAGCTGGCCTTTGTTACCTCAGCCTGGCAATTTTTAATGTTTACATAAATTTTATCTGTCCCCAGCTTCTCAGGAATCAACTCTTTGTTTCAAAGCCTTTACCAGGGTAAGGCAGAATGCCAATGTGCTCAGCCCACTGCTTCCAGAATTGCAGGATTACATTTTACTTACAATCATCCATCTAGTTTATATATGTGGTTTGTTAAATCTGTCACTGCTTTCAAGTCTAGAAGGCTGCTTTCTCCATGTTAGCTGTCTGCTAAGGGTTTATTGTTACGTGAAGGAGTCTCTTAACTATATTTTGAGCCACATCATGTTTTTCATACTGAAGAGAAGGCCTCCCAGCCTTTCTGTGGCTTTCTGCTGCTTTTTGCCTGTGCATGGGAAATACTGTTCTTGGTAATTTAGAAGATGAATGTCTAAAAAAAGGCAACTGTGCTTGCATATGATCTGGTCTCCTGTCTAGCAGCTTTTTGCTCTTTTCTGGGAGTGACAGAGAAGTGTAATTTTTCTGGACCACTAATGGAGAGATGAATAGAATGATGAACCATGGAAGAGTTTGGTTTTTTTTTCTTCTCTCATGATTTTACTTCTGAATTTCAATCATTATCTTCAGTGTTCCTTTTGTCTTCAGAAATAACTCATGGAGAGCTGTCAGGATTATGAACTACTAAATCTCATGAAAGTAAAACCTGTGTCAGCTGAGCAAGGCATGATTTTAATAAAGACTAACAGGACTTTTTCTTTCTTTGTACCTCTGATTCAAATATATCGGTTGGGAAGAAAGGCCTTCTTTCTTGTCAGATGAGGAAGACTGAGTTGATGGGACCTTTTGAGACTTCTATGATTGAAAAAAAACCACCAAACTTAGGAATTTTACTTGGTTAAGGGAACAAATCCTGTTACTGAGCCTTTGTAGAGCAAGGAATTGAACGGAGATGTAATCTGTTTCTTCTGTTGCAGGTTACTGTTCTAAAGGAAACTCATGCTGGATAATTTATCATTCATTCCATTTTCCTCCGGCTACTGCAGATCCCCATGCTCTGCTCTATAAATAGATGTTTAAAAGTTCTTTTGCCAAAATCTCTGAAGACAAATTTTGATTTCACTAAATCTCAAAAAAAAAAGCACCTATCATCAATTCTCAGTGCACAAGTTAGTTGGGTTAGGAAAACAAATGGATCAAGGAGATGTCTATTGCAAGTGCCTCAAATAATGATCTCTTCTTTGTGAAGAGCATTTATGAAGACCAGCCAAGGTGAATTAAAAGAGCATTGTCTGAAAACATGCAGAGGTGAAGCCATATATCTTGATGTCATCTGCCATTCTGTGTTGGGGTAATGGAGCACCTCCCCTGTGAAGACAAGCTGAGAGAGTTGAGGTTGTTCATCCCAGAGGAGTCTCTGGGGACACCTTATAGCAACCTTCCAGTACTTAAAGGGAACCTATAGGAAAGATGGTGAGGGACTTGTTATCAGGGAGTGTAGTGGTAGGATGAAGGGTAATGGTTTTAAACTGTAAGAGGGTAGATTTAGATTAGATACAAGGAAGAAATTCTTGACTGTGATGGTGGTGAGACACTGGAGCAGGTGGTGGGTGTTCTATCCCCAAGCCAAGTTGGCCAGGGCTTTGAGCAACCTGGTCTGATGTGAGGTGTCTCTGCCTATAGAACTAGATTTTAAGGTCTATTCCAATCCAAACCATTCTGTGTATATATGTTTGCCCATCTGTGAGCTATATCTTTATGGAGGTGGGGAAGGGTCTTTCCCTTACTCAGGAATTCAGGCTTTATGGCTCCAGCTGGTTCTCCTGCCCAGTACTGGTCTTGCATGCCAGTTCTGTCCCCCTATCTGTGCTGCCTACAATAAGCACCAACACAGCAGAGGTGGAGAGGAGTCTCGTTTGGAGTACTCAGATGACCTGCCTGAGTGCCAAGCTGAATTTGCCTCCTATCCATTTCTTCCTCAGTCTACAGTGCCTCTGACAGGGAAAGCCATCTGTGTTGCAGCCTTGTTAGCTTAGCTTGGGGAGGGAAAGGAATCAGAGCTGCTGTCTTGCTTGCAGCCTGATGTTCTGAAACACTTCAAGTGACCTATTGCATGCAAACATAGCCCTACCTGTTTAGCCTCTAAAGGTACAGAACTCATGGAAAGGTTGGGTTCCAAGGGTGCCTCTAATTCTTGACTTCCTAAGAAAATCTTTCCTTCTATGTTATCAGTTACTGAGTTGAAAGAGTTTGCTCAGTGTGGAATGATGCTGCTGTGGAACCCTACTAAGGCTCCATCTGCTAAGAGCTTGTATTGATTTGTGTCTTGTTTTATAAAAGCCTTCAGTTCTCCTTGTGTAAATGCTATAAATAATGCAGATATACTAGGTGAAATGTGCTGTAGGAACATCCCAGAAATCATTTTGGTCTGGGTTGAACTGAGCTAATCTAATAATGGTTAGGAATTTCTCAATAGCTGTGAAGCAAAGACTGTATTCCCCTATTCTAGCTTCATGTATTATTGAGTACATAGGAGTAGGAATATAGGTGTTTGAAAGTTGTAATCAACTTTATAAAACAAGAGCTTTTAATGTTAATATATTACAAAACTTAGTCTGAAACCAGTTGTAAATCATATATATACACACACAGTGGAAGTTCAGTAAAATCCAGTCCCGCGTCTGTGATTTATCTACATAATCCTCACATTTGTATGCCTCTGTCAGATAGACTGCAGTGCTTCAGAAGCTATATGTTTATATACTAAATAAATAATTTTGTCCACTCATCGCAAACAGCCATTTTGTGCTAGCAATGTTGCAAAATGCATTTTAGTAGGGGACACTGATGAATAATTTGTCCTTTTATGATTCCACAAGCTTTAGGGCACCAAAATGTATTGCAGATTGGACTAGATCCAGATGTATATGAGCACTATTTGGCAGTCTTGTAGAAAGTATATGGGAGTTTTAGAGGTGATCTGTTTTTAGAAATTTAATTGGATTTTTGCTTTGTTTTATGTCAGCGATGTGTACAGAAAGCACTAAAGTAGAGGGATGCAGTATTTGTTAGATTGTTCTGTTAGAAATATCCAGAATATCAAGGCAGATTTTTCTTCAGAGTGGTCTGTGGTTGTGGCAGCTTGGGTTCTCCTCTGCATTGGAGAGATCAACTCATGGACAGGGGTTCCTGCAGAAGAGAGAGAATGTATTTTTTTAGGCTCATAAACTGAATTCCAGTCAATGTTTCCATGGCAGTTACTTGGTGTTAGTTACTACAGTTGCAAGATGAAGAATGTTGTTTGCGTGCTATGAGCATTGTTAGTTGTGAGGAAGCATGGATACAGCCTGTTTTTGGAACTGATACTTATCTTTCTATCACTTTTCTGCACTGGGTAGCCCCAGAATTGCCTATGTGATCAAATAGCATATTGCAGACTACAGCTGTAAGACAATTTCTGAACTCACTAACTCTGCTTCAAGTTGTTTAGCATTGAGCACTTTGTCCTGGCTAAAGCAGACAAACCATATGAACCAGGTTGCCCACTGTCAGAGTTTTCAGGAATTTGGGGTCCTATATCAGGATTAGTTACCAAAGGAACTCCAAGTGCCTAGAGGAGTTTGAAGAGCTCTTGAACGTCAGTGCAGAGGGTGACTTCAGAAAGCCTTGAGATTGCTGCTGGTCAGACTTGGCTTTAAATTTTCCCCCTTGTTTCTCCAAGTGTTTGCTGACATGCATACATTAAAGCTCATCTGCACAACCAGAAAACTTGTGACAGTTGAGAGAAGTATTTAATAACCTTTGTATGTTAGCTTTATAGCAGAGATTACTGAAATTCTATGGATGTGAAACTCGGAGTGTTTCTTTTGGAGCTAGCAGTGCGCATCAATAATGACACTGCAGAATCCAAGAATACATGATGTGACAAAGCACTTGGCATGGAGTATTCCCATAAGACAAGGGCTGCACCTCCTTAACACTATTTTCTTACTCATCACCTATGTGGTAAGTTTTTTTTTTCAGTAATCAGAAAGGAATCTCTGATAAATTTTGCATGTTACTGGAAAACTGACAGAAGGTCAAGAAATTAAGGAGATGAGGCAGTGTGATCTGAATATGGCTTTTTAACCTGTCAGTCATGACAGTTCATGAAAAAACAAGTGCTAGTCTGTAAAAGGGGCCTGTGTCCTGGAAAGCACTGACTCAAGAAACATTGACTGGCAGCTTTGCTCTAGGTCTCTCATGAAATGTTCAGCTAAATGGATTTATTTGACCCTTGAAATATTAGTAGGAGCAAGGAAGTGATTTTATGATCATATGTATCTTGAAGTTTTGTTAGTTGTCTATTTCCAAAAATATATTGGAAAATTGGAGAAATGACAGAAAAGTCCCAGCTATGAGAGGCTAGTAAAATGCTTTCAAGCTTTCATTATCTTAATCTATTTTAAACAAAACCCGAGGTATGTTCTTTAGAGTGTTTGAGCATCTTTTGAGAAGACAAAATGGCCCAACAGAAAATGAATGCAAGGCTAGACACTAGAACCAAATTGAAACTGCAGATTAGGTACCCATTTTTAATAGATAATTAACCACTGTAATAAAGGACAGAAAGGATCAGTTTTGTTTCCCTTTTCATATCTGAATAGAATACCTTTGTGAAAGAGGCTCTAGCTAGCTACTGGTGTGAGACTACTGCAGTGCAAGGATAATGTTGAAAAATGCAGCAGGCTGTGCTATGTAGTTCAGATAAGCTGATCTTCTTACTTGTAATTTCATGAATCAGTTGAAGACTGGATCAGAGATCTCATTTTGCATTTAGAATGTAACAAATTCACTCTGGATTCCTGTGCTTCAGGCTTGTATTGGTGCACTGAGAGAATTCTCCTTTATGTCAGCCTTAGACCTACTGAACTTTGTCTATGCAGCAATTAAGCAGAAGGGCTGCCCTGAGGCTTATTTAGAGGAGTTGTTGCTCTGAAGGTCACAGGACAAAGGTGAGATTCAAGATGTCTTGATTTTTCTGCAATTTGCAGCACCATGCCTGCCCAGTATGGGCCAGAGTGGAGGAGTTGTGTTGCAAGGAGACATCTCTCTCTAGCTTAACCTCCTGGTAAAACTATCATGTGTTTAATTTATATTTTCAGACATACATGTTTCAGTTATAATATGGGAACATGGATTTTGCCCACTGTGTTTCAGAATGACAAGAGTTCTATAATAAGTTGTAATAAAATAATCTGGAGTGCTTCAGAGACTTCAGAGAGTCTGTAAGACTATTTCTTTAAAAATTCATTGAAATAATTTTGCTTGGCCTTCCATGTTTAGTTGTGGAATTAATGGACAGAAGCAGTAAATCATGCCAGGAATTGGCCTCGAAACCAGAGAAGGGTTAGGTACCCTGTTTATTTCATCATAGTGTCTCTATTTTTTTTTTTTCCCCAAAGTGCATGCATGTAGAGTGTTGCCATGGTGCTGGTGTTTTTAAACACTGCAGTCTTGAGGATACTAGAGTCTTTGGGTCAGGATGTAAAGAAAATCTTTGACACAAGAGGTCCTGCTTATCAGCTTCGAGGTCTGCAGCCCAATGCTCCTGAGGCCTCTTTCTCCATATGTGCAGGTGGTCTGCAATTTGAACACGGCTGGCACTTCCTATAGCAATATTTTACTGTAAATGTAGGGCAAGCACCAAATCTTAAAGATGCCCACCATCAGGAGAAAGGGAACGGTGCTTCTTGCGGCCAAGAAGGCCAATGGCATCCTGGGATGCATTAGGAGAAGTGTGGCCAGCAGGTCAAGGGAGGTTCCCCTCCCCCTCTACTC